>JAYMTF010003809.1:0-14396 GCA_036897485.1 Pelargonium nanum | reverse complement strand
AACTAGCTCTGATACCAAGTTAGAGAACCAACTCAACTAAAAGTTTAAGCTTATAATTGAAGTTCTCATTTATTCTTTTAATATTATATTCCAACAGTATATAATGAGATCATTTTGGATTATAAGAGGAGAGTTGCCCCGATAAAGAAAATAAGACAATGTGATGATGTTTTGAAAAGTTGTTAGTTAGCGACTACTGCGCAGACGTGGCATAATTGCTCATGAGTTACCGCGACTGTGTAGGATAGCCTCTTACCACAATACCACGCATGTGGCGGTCATGATTTGTTCATTTCAAGTTGTCTTCAAATTCAATCACTCCAAGGAATATCCCAAGAACTGTAGGTATGATCCAATTTATGCGATGTGGGATGCATCACAAATCGAACGGTTTTCATTACTCATTTTCAGTGTGAACGATAACATTGCTTTCCATGGAAATATTGGAATGACAAAAAAAGCATAAAAACCAAATGACTTTTGGGATAAGTTGGGAGAATCCAAGAGAAACAGCTTCCATTTCAAGTCATTTTCTGATACTGACTTTGAATTTTAGTGCTTCTGTTAGTTCTGTAGTTGTATTCTCTCTCATAGTTTTCAACTCTGAGTTCAAATGGTTGGTACCACTTTGTGCTGTGTTGTAGATGGAACACAAAGATCTTAGCAAACTGATACATTTTGTTTTCAAGAAGCTAAAAGTTCCTAAAGTGAAGCTTATTTTACAAAATCTACTTTCAACGCTAACTCACCAAGAAAATTAGAGGTTCCAACGATTCTATACATGAAAATAATTTTTAGAATGTGTAATTCCATACCTCCCTTCAAGAGAAATATTTATAAGAGTGACTTATCTGACGAGGTGGCGGCACGTGATTGACCGCTGGTGGCGTGGGCCCGTGAGGGACCTTTGGTCCCTTTGTTCTTCACCCATCCAGACGTCTATCATCTTTCGTGAGTCCTCCAAACTTCACGGGCATAGTGGTTTTTCAAGATGTATCCATCGTTACGGATAACATCCTTGAGTTCCAAAAGTCCTCAATCTCCATTTCACTTCAAGCAATGAGCGATAATGAATGTCAATTGTTGGATTAGCTTCTGAGAGCTCGCTTAGTAGTTTGTGTGGGAGTACTACCGGAGGCTAAGTGGTGTCACATTTGAGAGTACCATCGGAAGTCATGTGGAAGATATCTCGGAGTACTTCCGGAAGTCATGCAAAAATTCTCTAGGTAGTACTTCTAGAAGCTTGTTCTTAACTCGTTGATGAAGTGTCTTAGCAAACAGTTGGCTCGCGGCGGAGGGTCGTGGGAGCTTGCCAAAGAGGCTTCCGATGTGTCACACAAGCTTCGCGGATCTTGCGATGATTGTGGATTTTAGATTCGAGTTTGGAGAACCTCCAAGTTGTTTGGTCTTTGGGCACATGATCTAAATTTTGACTTCAAGTGATGACTTGATTTTCGAGAGCCACATGTCGTCTTCTCGTTAGGAAAATTAACTTATGAATTTTTATACACAATTCGTCTTAAAATAATGTTTTTGTTTCTCTAACTTCTTTTAAAAAAATGAGTGTAATCGTTTCATTTTAAAAAGCTAGTTATGTAAGGATTACCAATAATATCTTTATAATAAGTTAGTCATGAACCTTCCTTTTGTTACTCCAAATACACAAACTTTTCAAATATCTCTTGGTTGAGCTCTCTTGCTCCCTCCTCCCACTCTCTATCTCTATGTATGCATATAATTAAAGTCAAACTAAACACTTGTTTTGTGACCTATCATAGTTACCCATCATACACATTGTCAACTTGTCATCACATTGCAGTGTCTATTTCACAAAACACATGAGCATATCTGGTATAAAGCTGCTTGAGAAGGAGAAGCAAAAGTCATGATGCTCATGCTGATAAAATGCATAATTCTGGAGAATTTTCCCCAGTAACAAGTGCAAGTAAAAGAAAGAAAAAAACAAAATTCAT
The DNA here is from genome assembly GCA_036897485.1 of Pelargonium nanum. NCBI lineage: Eukaryota > Viridiplantae > Streptophyta > Magnoliopsida > Geraniales > Geraniaceae > Pelargonium > Pelargonium nanum. The sequence goes on along the minus strand of JAYMTF010003809.1, from coordinate 12,423 downwards.
TACCTGAAATCACTGCCATTTTGAATTGGCTCTAACTTATCAGAGCTGTACGGTGAATCTCAGCGACAAAACGAGCATATACTGCTGCTGGTAAAATGGCAACCCCACTGCAAAGTGGGGAATAACATGTTAGTTGTTCTCCTAACATTAAGATCCAACAGCATTTGTTTGTACATACATGCCTAATTCATATATGCACACATCACATGTATAGAGACATATATATATATACTGAAAATAATATCCGACTGGACCATGTTCATTCTGATCTGAAGAATGTCCGGATCCTCAACCTACATGTGAAATGTTTCAGATCTAATATCATGTACTGCCAGCATATCTAAGAACAAATATACCGCTGTTTTTGTCCTAATCATCAGCAATAATATACCACGATTAAGAAGATATGTGTTTAGTGTAGTTATGAGAATGTCTCTCGACACCCAAACACGAACTGAACCTGCACTGGACCTGATTTCAACCTTCCTAATGACATGCATTACAAGACAGGTACAGAAACAATAACCAGCAGCAACTTGCTGAGACTTTCACTGGTTACAAACACATCACTAGGTGTTTAGAAAATCGGGTTCACCTGAGAGGCTGGCTAGTAAACTCTCTAAAAGAGACAAAACGTAAAGGGTCATTACAAAATCTGATTTTGCATTGTACATAGAGAAAATTTAGGCAGGAGACACCAAGTTCTTCTGAAGACTTCATTCTTTGAAGTGATTCAAGCAACTTGATGAACCAGACAATATGGGCATGAGCATACGTAGAAAATCATGGTTTCCATGTGGCACAATCACGCCAGTTTTCATCAAATCTATGCAGATCACCGGCAGCCCAAACATCCAAGACCGAAGTATTATACTAATACTGGGTTCAGTTAGGTTTCTTAAATGCTGATGCTAGAACTCCAACTGAATTTCAACAGTATTGCCTCAGCAAACCTTAACATCACATGACTATCCAATCCCCATACTTCGAAAAAATTCAGGGATGGTAGACTTCCTTAAACACTTGCATACTAAATTTGTAATCAAGAAAGTACAACTGAACAGAGGATAGCAAGCGTAAAATATCATCTCAAAGTTACAAGCAATCTCACCAGGCTCCATCATGCGGTGTTCGGTTTACTCCACAAGACTCCAAACTAAATTACATTACATGAATATAGAAACAGATACCGCTTTTGGAATCCTCTCCACTCTTTATCTAAAGAAGCAAGCATTACAAATGCTGCACGTTAAATAGAGACAACGGTATGTAGCATCATTTACTTACCACACACCCTTTCTCCTGTCCAACAAATCAAAATTTTGTAAGGGAGAAAGAAAGGCCAAATAAAAATCTCCTATAATGGGAACATCACATTAGCTTATCTCCGAGCATACAAATGTATAAACAAGTCCCACAACTAAATTAAAATTCTTCGATCCTCCAACTCGATTGTACAGCAGAATTAGTGTCGAAATGAGCAATAAATGCATGCCAAAAGAAGCAAAGTGACAGAAGGAGAAGATACATGGAAGCAGTAACAACAATGGCAAGAAAATGCTAAGAACAAAACATAGGCAACAAAGCTATTTATTCTTGAATTTTTTATATCATTGAGGTATGGTTTCTCATCAATCTACAACTTATTCTACAAAAAGAGATTCAATATAGCACCCATGTAAAACAAGTTTAAAATTCTGAAAAAATCCATTGCAGCTTCATCACCTGACTGATGGCTTCAGTTTCATCCTCTCTAAGCCAAACCACTAATGCCATGATGTTGCCACCTCACCTAATTCCCCTCTCTATCAAATTCACCAGCCATCTGGTCGGACTTGTTCGCGGACTCTGCACTATATGGAAAGAAAAAACAACCAAGCACACTGATGGAAGCATGGGACCTGCTTAACAAGATTCTTAGAAGACATTTACAATACAGACCCATGAGCTGATTGAGCATACTGCACAAATTAAGCCACCTTCTCCTTGAAAATTCTACCAAGCCACTTGCCTTGCAGAATCTTCCTCATCAAGTCGATATCGAAGCTTCCCATAGTGGACCTGCACATCAAATGGCCTACTGTTTTAGACAATCCAATCAAACACATAAAAGCTGAGATGAACTGGAGCATACCAGCCAATACAAATACTAACTCAATTTGACACAAAGTAGTAAATGCTTAGAAATTTGTGAAAACAATTGAAGCAAAGAAATCAAAACCTCTATTTAACAAAATTATGCATGATTTTCTTGATTAAGCCAAACAGAGCACTTGAAAATTGAAGACAAATATAACAAAATATAACCTTTGAATCTGCCTCCGCCAGAAACTCGCCGGCTTCAACACCGCCCTCACCGGACCCAGAACGCACGGCCGTGCAATCAGGCGGCGTCTCAAACAACGACAACGAGAATTGCTTGAAAACGACACCCACATCAAAATAAATCAGGCCGGAGCTTGGCACGTCGACCCGAATCCCCTTCACCGGGAACCACAAAAACAGCTCCTGGGCCGAAATCCCGGACAGCTCCCCGATCTGCCCGTAACTCAGCACCCCAGAAACATTCCTCTCGTAATGCAACTCGCTCTCGAATTTCGCATTGCACGCCTGATCCAAATGCACCTCGAATCGCCCATCTCCGTCGATTCTAAAATCCTTCACGCCCTTGGGCAGCAACCCCATGGGCAGCCCGTGGGACCGGAGCGCCTGGTATATAGACTCCTCCTGAAACGATTCGATCGACGAAATCGAAACCAGAATCAAGAAACAGAGGAAGGTGACGGAGAGAAATGGCACCATATTCTCTCTCAATCAATTTCTGGCGCGATTGTGGTGCTAGAGCATAGTAAAAATGGCGGCTTTGATTGATTATATATTTACAGATTGGACCATGGCTCTGCGATTAGGGTTAGGGTTTAAGAGACGATTTTATTGGGAGAGATTGAAGAAGAAGAAGAGGAGGAAGAAGGAGACAGTGGTGCCAGCTTGAATACAGAGAGGATTTGGAGAATGATCAATTATTGGTAGCGAGAGTGGGGTCGCTTATGACAACTGGCTGTGATCGGCTACTGTTCGGCCTCATGGAGCGTAATGTGTGGTCTCCCAGTCAACGCCGACCACGTGGGTGCGAGACGGCGATGTTTCGGCACGTGGAGAGGGAGGTAGAAGAATGCGCGTGGCTTTTCACGGCGGTGAATAACGCGTGGGTGATGGAAAATGTGATTGGGTGGAGAGAGACCCGATGAGGAATGCTGGAGTGGCATCAGGAAAGCGTGATTTGGGCATGGATTGAGAAATAAATTTGTAACCAATCGCAGAGAGATTTCAGTTTTGCTGACACATGAATCCAAACTTGGATTTTTAACTGGCTCCTAGGTTTATGTTAGGGCAGAGATGTCAATTTGATCATTTTACAAGTTCAAATATTTTTGTATCTAGATTGTCACATGTATGTTGTGGGTGACACCTCGTATTCTTATTTCATGTTGAAAGTTTAGTATTACGTTTACCAAATCAACTCAAATTCGTCACAATTATTAAATGAGTTGAATAACATAAACACGATCCAATTATGAGGAGGTTGTCGTTTAAACAATTAGGCTTAAAATTACACAATCTGACCCGTATTTAATGGGTTGATATTAGTTTGACTCGTTTATGATTAAAGAGTTATATTTTAAACCTTAAATCAGTGGTTCAATAAACAGGTTACACAACTTGTTTATAACCTATTCTATTGAACAAGTAGACGACTAATCAGATCCGATGCTAATGTGAATCGATTTTTAAATATATTGTGCTCGTGTATATCATGGATTATGCTCCATATTGCCACCCTTAATTTAGATTGCAACTTCAACTTATTTTTTAATGTTAAAAGTATTTGAAATATAATTTATTTATAATTTTAAGGTTCTTTTGTGAGTGTGTAACTGTAATGGATGCAGAACTAAAATTATATGAAAAAATATTTTATTGATTTTTCATAAACATTACACTTTTATAAAGTCAATACATTTTTTACTCAAATTATTGCACTTTTTATTTAAATCAATATATTTTTCTTATTACACATTTTTCAAAAGTCTTAACATTTACAATGATTATATAGGTTACAAACAGTTATCCTAAATTTGTTAAAATCCAACGTCTCGATTTGTGTAAAAAAAATTATGCCAAAATAGTAGTCAAACATATTATTATCCACTCAAAGTAATTTAACTAATAATTTTGTGACAATTTGTAATTTTGTATGCTACTATTACTATCTTACACAAATGTTGTATAGATTTGTATATTTCTTAGTAATTTTGAAACAAAACAAAATAAACTCATTTTCAAAAGAAAAATTGGATGTTTCTCAATTAAACTCATTTTTGTATCTCACAATTAATGTAATACTCTAATACTTAAAATCTCGAGTTAGGTTAATGCAAATATGAAAAATTAACATTTTTTCAATTATAAAGCTTACAATTTGACCTCAAATTTGCAAGTTTAATCAACTTATTACTACTTTCGAGATTTGAACTGTACAAAATAATTTTATAGTATCAAATTTTTCTTAAGGTCGAACAAATCACACGAATCACACATTTTTCATGTAAATCGATTTGAAACTCACATCTCAAATCGAATTTGGTTTAATCTAGATGTGACAAGTGTGCGAATCAAATATATCATTAAGGTCATATAAGTTTGGGTTGCTAGAGCCAATATGTCCCAAAATAGCTTTGATTTCTTCCGGCATTGGGTCGGATTTCACATTGTAGGTGTATGAATTTGTGCAAGTCCCAACTCGTTTCAAAAATTTACATTCTCTCTATTTGAATCAAAAACTAGTTGAACTAGTTCAGAACGGGTTAAAATCATATCGAGTATCAAATGCATGCAAGTTCGAATCTAAACTACCAGCTTTAGCCTAATTATTTTCCACTCGAACTCAACAAATCTGTCCGATATGAAATTCGAATGGACAAAACTTTAAGAAAATGTATCAACAATAGAAAAAGAAATGATGATAATGAAAGGAGGTTAGAGATTAGGATTAAGATTAGGATTAGAAGGGGAGCAAGTGGGAGGGAGAGACAGGAGCATGTGATGATGAGGGCCTCAACATGATTATCATTTTGTCTTCACATAAATTATACACAATTATTTGTATGAACCAACAATTATATATGTGTTTGTGTGACGTCAGCAAACAAATGTGGCTACTTGTAACTGCAGCTCAGCTGGTCGTTCAATGGATTGGATCGCCCACATACACCAACAACCAATGTATCGTTCAACAACTCCCTATTTATTCAACGGTAATTAGTTGATCACAATCATAGTTATTCAACCGTACAGTATATAAATATTAATTTCTCTGTGCTTTGCTTTGTATGTATTTTTTTTTTATTAAAAACGGGACATCATACTCTAAACCTCACCCCATACCGTCGATAAAAAAGATCGAACTTGAGACCTCAAAGAGAATTCGAAGTGTTTTAACCACTTGGTCCAACATGTCTTAGTGTTTTACTTTGTATCTAGAAAAATGCCTACCAACAGATCCAAAGGATGAGCTAGCAACTTGCAAACCCAAGCTCAGTTAGTTTACGATAATTTTTTGTAATGCTACATATATTGTTAGGGACGAGCATCATGCAGGGAATAGTCGTAACCTGCAAAACACGCATTTTAATTTTCGAACGGAAAAGAGATTTCGTTCCACGAAAATAAATATGTTCCCCCAAGAAATACTCACGGTTGCATGTATTTTATACATGTTATTTTTTCCTAAATATCTTGTCTCAAAATAATTGTCTAATTTTTTTAATATATTATGGTCAGCTAGTTATGCATAAATTACCAACAGTATCATTGAAACAAGTTCATTAGATTATATTGAGTTTATTCTAATAGGGGTAAAAAAACTACCGGCAAAATAGAAAAACTTCATTATACATTTGGAATTCAGATATGATGCGATCTTGTAGAAGTTTGGGCCGTAGGGGCTGAGGGTGAATGGGCTGATCAGCCAGATATGGACCTATATATTTGGGCCAAGGTTTCAATTTGCAGATTCATCTAGCCATAGCTCAAGCCTATCCAGAACATTGGTTCACCATAAGTACCACAAGTATCTCTATGGGCCTATACTCGTTTTTCATAAGTACCTTTATGGGCCTATATTCGTTTGTCCACGTGGACTAAGCTACTGTTTCTTCATGGGCCCGGACCCAAGAGGAGTAATATTCGAATCCACTAGTTGAACCCATAGGACATAGAAGTCAAAGATTGTTAAGGTCAACAACATATTTTAGTTGTAGGGCATCAATCTGGATTTGAATTCGCAAACACTCAGAAATTGGATCGAGCAATCCTTCAAGGCATATCATATTCGTGATTTTGGGTGAAATCAAATCAGACCAATTTGCACAAATACATCTATTTTACTCTTTTAAAGTGGAATCCATCCCGCTACCCAAACGAGCACAAAGCCCTTTTGGATCGACTTTAAGTTAAACTTTAGCAACATGATTCCGAACAATCCCGGCCCAAAACCCAAATTGATGTCATCCCCGCGCACATGTCGGTGGAAAACTCCGACCGTTACTTTCTCAACCGTACTTTATTGGGCCACCCGCACCCACTTGCTTGCATATCATTTCTTAGATCTTAAGAACACCGAAGAATACACAAAGGCTCTCTTCTCTAGACGAAGAAAAGAAGATGGGTCCCATTAAAACTGGTCAGCTCAGCTCTCCCAGTCTGTCTGTATTTCCACCATGTGACCTCTGTTTCTTCCATTTTCTTTCCAAATCCCAATTCCTCTGTTTCTGCTCTGCAGATTCAAGAATAGCAAGGATCCGATGCTACACTCCTCCACCTTCTCAATCTTTTTCCTTTTCAGCTTCTTCACTTGTTGTTTTGCAGGTGACCCATATGTGTTTTATGATTGGACTGTCTCCTACCTCTCCTCCTCACCACTGGGAGTCAAGCAACAGGTTCTTTTCTTTTCTTTTCTCACTTTTCTTCACTGCAATTCTGTTGGGGTTGGAGTTTGGGACACCTTTTCATGGTGATTCTGAGAATTTCATGTAAACGAATAAAGATTAGTATGTCATTGAATTACTCATGGTTGATCTGTTTAGCAAGTTTTCATGATATTTTTAGTTGTTACTGTTGGGATTTAATGATGGTATTGTTTAAGCTGGAGCTGCTCTGGGAGAATTGATCATTGCAACTTACAATATTAAAGTTTAGGGTTTTATTTGGGTGTGCCTTATCTTGTCTAATATAGTAATATGTATTTGGAACTATCTGCTATTTGCTATAACCTTGGCAAAACTTGCACTGTCATTACCACATTCTTGTAGTGCTTGTTTGGTAACACTATTGCCTCCTTTTAAGAGGTGACACATAATTGAAACGAAAACTCAACTTTCAGCTCCTTACCGTCGTTCGAGTTTCACTCTTTGACTATATGAAAAAACCAAAAGCTCTACCCTCTATCGCTGTTTACAAAACCAACTACCCAAGGGATTCAAGGGCAGAGGCCTTTGGTGTCTCCTACAGTCAAGAATTGGGGTCGCACAATCACTAGCCAATAGGCTTTTTTTGGTTCAATATTTTTGTGTCCTAGGCTTAGAGGAACCACATCAATCCATCCCAAACTTGGTGTGGCTATTGTCAATTTACTGAACATAACTAACTTTTTGGAATAAGTCCTTCCAGCTTCTTGCGGTTTCAACCGCCTTTTTACACCTCATTACTGTTTTCGAGTAGTGTTACCAAACAAGTTTTGGCATATCTTAAAGGGGACCTTGCCAAAATTCGTGCAAAAATGAGGTTCTGGTTTAATCATAATATTTGGTCTTCAATGAATTATTACAGGTGATTGGGATTAATGGGAAGTTTCCGGGACCAATTCTCAATGTTACCACAAATTGGAATGTTGTTATCAACGTCAAGAATGACCTTGACGAGCCAATGCTTCTCACATGGTATAATACATATTATATGTGATATGCTGTCAAAGACAAATGAAATAGTCCAAAATTGTGGTGATTGATGAAAAGTTTATTAATTATGGTAATGCAGGAATGGCATACAACATAGAAAGAACTCGTGGCAAGATGGCGTTTTAGGAACTAATTGTCCAATTCCTGCGGGTTGGAATTGGACGTATCAGTTTCAGGTCAAAGATCAGATTGGGAGTTTCTTTTACTTCCCTTCCCTAAGTTTCCAGAGAGCTGCCGGTGGGTATGGCGGGATCATAATAAATAACAGAGATGTTATTCCGCTTCCCTTTACGGTGCCAGATGGGGACATTGTACTTTTAATAAGTGATTGGTATAGTAAGAGCCATAAGGTCAGTGTAGATCTTGTTTCGGTCACTGCTTATAATTAGTGTTAGCAATTGTAGTCGGAAATTTGGGTTACTAACCAATGCTTATTGGGAAACAGGAACTAAGGAAAAATATTGAGAGCGGAAAAGGTCTCGGACCTCCGGATGGCATTGTAATTAATGGATTGGGTCCTTATCGTTATGATCAGGCAGCTGTTCCAGATGGCATTGCTTACCAGACAATAAATGTTGAACCAGGTAACTTTTTCTTGGATGCGTATGTGAGAGTCGTGGTCGCAATGCATATGCAGTTTTCTTTTGCTATACTTTTGTATTTCATTGATACACTTTTATCTGAAACAGGAAAAACATACCGCCTCCGGGTGCACAATGTCGGTATCTCAACTAGCTTGAATTTTAGAATACAAAACCATAACTTACTATTGGTGGAGACTGAGGGATCATATACAGTACAACAGAACTACGGGAACATGGATATTCATGTGGGTCAGTCGTACTCATTCTTGGTGACAATGGATCAAAATGCCAGCAGCGATTACTACATTGTTGCCAGTTCTCGGTTTGTCAGTTCATCCCCTCCGACTATTGCCGCAGGAGTTGCTATACTGCACTACTCTAATTCTCAGGGACCTGTCTCGGGCTCTCTTCCTGATCTTCCCAGTGAATATGATACATCTTTCTCAATGAATCAAGCGAGATCCATAAGGTTTTTAAATTTGCATACAATTGTGGTTTTTAGTTCTGATTGATGCCGACGCTTACTTTGCTTACATATTTTGTCGTGGTTGTTGCATATGTAGATGGAACGTCTCTGCTGGTGCTGCTCGTCCTAACCCACAAGGCTCTTTTAAATACGGTGAGATTACTGTGACGGATGTATACGTGATTCTTAATAGACCCGTGGAGCAAATAGATGGGAAGTGGCGCACTACCCTCAATGGTATTTCGTACTTACCACCTCCAACACCTCTTAAGCTTGCCCAACAATTCAAAATTCCCGGGATATACAAGGTTGATTTTCCAAATAAACTGATGAACAGGCCTCCAAAGCTCGATACGTCTCTTATTAATGCCACGTTCAAAGGTTTTATGGAAATCATCTTTCAAAATAATGACACCACCGTTCAAAGCTACCATTTGGATGGCTATGCTTTCTTTGTTGTAGGGTGAGTTTTCAAATTTGACGCCATTATCTGTTTTTCAGAAGCATGGGTTCAACAATAACCTTTTTTTCTTCTGTAGAATGGATTTTGGTATATGGACGGAAAACAGCAGAGTCACCTACAACAAGTGGGATGGTGTTGCTCGCTGCACGACACAGGTTTTCCTTTCTATATAATCTCAAACCTAAATCGTTCTTTTGGAAATTAAAATGATAGCGTAGAGAACTATGAACTATATATTGATGGATAGAAACTATGCATGCACAGGCATTTATACATTGAGAAACTGGTGTTTTATAGTGCTTCTTTATTGACAACTAAGAATCCTTGCTTCTTAACTGGTTAAAGGTTTTCCCTGGGGCTTGGACGGCGATTCTAGTTTCTCTTGACAGTGCCGGCATTTGGAACCTCCGCGCACAGAATCTTGACTCGTGGTATCTGGGCCAGGAAACTTACGTGAGCGTTATAAATCACGAGATTGACCAATCTGAGGCTCTTCTGCCTGAGAACACCATATACTGTGGTTTTCTTTCGTCCTTACAGAAGTAAGATATTCTGATCGAACCTTTCTTTTAGGATTGGCCTAAACTCTTACAACACGTGTGACATTCATATCAAGAAATGTTGATTGCATTACCGGAAACAGTTTTCTAGTAATATTTTCTTGATCAAGACGTTCCTTAATCCGAACTAGTCTACTAATACTTACTATTTCTCTCTTCTGCAGAGACCAGGCTCAAAGATTTAGATTTTCTAGTGCATCACCCGATTCCAGACCGAGCAGAACAATTTTGGTTACAATACTCATAGCCTTGTTCGGAACATTTACCTTGTAACAAAGTCGGTACAAATCAAGTCAAATAGCACGCGATAGAACATTTCCCCTGTATGATTCTATGGGAAAATACGATATCTGAGTACAAATTGTAACTGTAAAGACAGTATCATTGTATGCACTGTTATTTTTAGTTTTCCGTGTTCAAGATTCAAACTCGAGACCTTGTTTTAAGCGGAAAAGCGAAAGCGACGGTCAATCATATATCAGAAAATGAGGAAAAAGTGAAAGAAATGTGCACTCAGGAGTGATTCATGGGCTGAGTGGCCACAAACACAACCACGAGACTCATGAGTTCCTAAAAAAGAACTAAGTTACTAACTAAAGTATAATGGAATGTGGTTTGTGTCTTTATTTCAGTTAAAGGTGAAATGAGTGGAAAAGCAAGATAGGTACGCTAAAAACAAAACCATGAAGAAGCAACACAACGTCACATCATTAACAAATACCATAATGTCTCACTTGACTTGACGTAAGGTTGTCTCTTAAGACAGCTACTTCTTCACAACTTCCACACACGTTTCACATGTCCATTGTTCTCTCTCTCAAGCCATAACATTGTTTGCTATGCAAGCATTTTGAACTTATCAAGCCATGGTTTTAAAATTGATTTGAGGATCATCCAAGCAATTGTTTTGGTTGAATGATTCAATTACTTCGACAATACACATTGACTAATTTATTCCCATTTTATCATTCGATTTGAGAAAATACGATATACTAATGACACTCATCAAACTTTAAGATAAAAGATGTTTGATGCTTTATCGTGTTAAAACACGTCGTAACTGTTAATTTTGTTTATTTTCAGATCATGTTATGATTGAGCGAATAGTCTTTTGAAATCTGACAACTCTTCGAGGAAACCTTTTAATTGGGTCATCTCCTTGCTTGCCTATGCACTATTCATGTAGTCGGTTTCTATGGTTGATAAAACTACACATTTTTGGAGCCTTGACATCCAGCTCAGTGTTGAGCCTCTCGTTGTAAGGTCGTTGGTGCTCCCAAATTGGTTATCAAAAAAATTAGTCTCATGACGGTGTGAATGAATATTGTTAAATAATTTAGTCGTTCTAAAATGCTTTTTATTTTCAAATATTAGTTGTACATAAATTAACAATAATATACATATAATAAATCAGTTGATATATCAAATTTGTTACGAGGCATACCCATAAAAATATAAAAATAAATATACAACACTAGCCAAACAATCCTTAACCCTTCTAACAACATGATAAAAAAAATATCTTGTTACTTGTATGATTTAAACTAGTCCCATTTTATGTTATTTTTAAAAAAGTAATAGAAAAAGATAACAAGCACATCATTATTTATGTGCTATATATATTGTGCTCTCTGTCTTACCTTGTAAGCAAGTATAATCAAATAAGTTGAACAGTTACTTGTAACATTAGCCCACTTATGAAAACCTTTTAAGAGCCTTTCTCTTCACTCCAATTTCCCTATCACAGTGCCTTGAGGAGCTCCAATTCATTCATGTCCACCATCACCATGGTCAAGAACACTCATCCTATTTTCTTAACCAGTGTGGTCTTTTACCTTTTCTTGTGCTTTTTGCTGACCCAATCAGCTCCTCAAAATGCCCTCATAACTCAGATTCCTGGCTTCACTGGCAGCCTTCCTTCAAAGCACTATTCTGGGTATGTCTTGAAAACCCCAATTCTTTTGTTGTTCATTTCATATATAGTACTGTGTATTGCTTTTGTTTCCCAATTTCTGGGAGCTGTAGGTATGTGCTAATTGCTGGTGACCCATTGATCAAACACATGAGAATTGAGAAGGGTCTTGTTCAAGTTGTGATTTTTTTTATTGTCTTGAAAATCCCAATGCTTTTGTTGCTCAAATCATATAGTACTGTGTAGGAATGTGCTTATTGCTGGTGACCCATTGATCAAACACATGATAATTGAGAAGGGTCTTGTTCAAGTTTTGATTTTTTGGTGTTATGCTTTTGTTTTTACTGATATGTTTGTGATTTTGGTGGGTTTGGGGTTTTGAAGGTATGTGACTGTTGATCAAAGTCATGGGAGAAATTTGTT
>JAYMTF010003808.1:0-14396 GCA_036897485.1 Pelargonium nanum | reverse complement strand
TGCCTTCTTAAATATTTTTTAAAAGTTTTCTCAAATATATAATGAAGTTAGTCATACATGCATAGATATGACATATAAGTTCATAGTACTAGAAATCCAAATATAATGTTCTTGAACATTTTAAATTATGTAAAGGTTTTTTTTATTTGTTTATATTATCATATCATATTTTGGTGTTGTCCAATGTCCATCTAATTGTTTTATTAGGTGACAATTACAAGTAAAAATGATGAGACATAAGGTATAAACTATTATTAAAAACTTGAATATTACCTTCTTTTTTTAGTGTGGAATATTTTTCTTCAAGCTTATAGAAAAATACATATTATAGTCTAACCTATTATAGAATATTACACTACATTCTTATTTTTGTTTTTTTTTTCATTCATATTTTGGTTAAACTTTGACTAATAGTATAATTTTTTGATAAACGGGGTATTTATGATATAAATAGATAAATTAACAAATGAAAACATAAAAATGATAGTGAATTTGATGGGTGACCAACTATTTTTTCCCTTCATTTTTTGCGAGCAAATGATGCGGATATGTATTCTTTATAAATAAAATTATGAAGTTGATTTTTTTAATTTACTCTTCAAATTTTAATTTACATCCAATATTATAAAAAATAGAATATTGAACAATTGAAGATAATATGATAATTAAAATCCGAGCAGCGCCGGGTATAAAACTGGTATCAATATGATTGTGGGAAAGACTGTTGTCTTGGCTTTGAAGGGATCCGATTAATCCAACAATCATAGCCCATCAAAAATATGTAACCTTAATACCATAAGTTTTAAATATTATAATCATTTTGAGCAATCGATAGATGTTGAAGCAGATTAATTGATGTGTATGTTTGTACTGATAAATTTCTTATTCTATTTCTACATATATTTTTGCCGAATAGTTTGATTATAGATTGTATAGCTTTGTTTTCATCCCCGTAAATAGTCATAATTTTGTCATTCAACAATATATATAATTACTGATAGTCAAATGGTCAACATATTAGGTGTTCCTTGTAACAACTCTCATCAAATCTATAATTGGCCGACCACATATATAAGCATGTGAAACACAATTGGCTAATTAGATTTCAAAGAATATGACATTTCTCCAAGAATTCTTTTTTTTTCCTTTTGAGAACCCTCCAAGAACTCTTAATTAATTTCAGTGCATGCTTCTATGGAAGACTTTTAATGTATTTAAAAATCCATAATAATAACACCACAAAGCGTTGAGTCAACTGGCAAGTGATTGTTCCAGCTTAACCTGAACTCTTGAGTTTGAGACCTAGAGAATGCAGCTACGTTTGGTAGGGAGAGTTTTGCTGCCATTATGGGTCTACGTTTTTGGCTCGAATGAGAATTATTATGAGCGTGGTATGACTTAAATGTGCTGATTGCGGGCCCTCTTAAAAAATCTCATGGTTAAGACGAAAAAAAATTCATAATAATGACAATAATATGTGAACTTAATTACAATAATATAATATTAATATTCTGTCCACTAACTAAACAACTGCTTACACATATTTCACATTTGAGCAAATCTTCTTCTTCCTCGCTGTTTCAATTCTCATTTGTATTAAATTTTCCATGTGAAGCACGAGACCAAATTATTATTAATGTCAACAATACAGGTAGCTACAAAGCTCCTAATTCAACGTCCAGTTGTTCAATGAAAATGCATTAATTTGTACTATCTTTCACGTTTGTTTGTGAGTTTATGTAAGTTGGTCATTTTACATTTATGTTCATATTAAAATAAAGTTAATAGTAGAGAAATGTTTAACACAATACAGATTAATTAAATAAATTTGTTAGGTTTTCAACATGGTAAGCACTAATTTGTCATTTACTGCATCAAGTACTGCTATTTATAAAATGACTTTAGCAACTTAATTAATTAATTAAGGACATTTATTAATTAAACGCACAGATCAATCATAGATCATGTCATAGCATGTTGTTCACACGCCAAAAACACCTTAATTTGGGTGTTTTGAATTGAATATTTATTCATGCAAACATAGTTCTTAATTAGAAAATTTCGTGAAATTATTGTCCCTTGGAGACCATACCAACAATAAAACTACACACAAGATGTTTAATATTTTATTATTTTGAATAATGTTTCTTGAATAAAATTTTGTTGAAAGATTATTATATAAATAAATAAATAAAACTGGTTTTCTTTGTTTGGATAGAGTGTATAGAAAAAATTGAGTTATATATCTAATGTCTAAAGAGATTTTTTTGTTTTGGAATGGAGTGCATTTTTCAAATAAATAAAATCATTGAAGTATGTATTTTATAATTGATCATTGTGTTAACATTTGAAGCCCATGATTGGAGCACTACAAGAAAATATATTTTAAGTGAAACCTTGAGGATTATGTGAATCTTCATTAACGATTTCTATTCACATAGCAACAACATTATTCTCTTCGAACCAACCCATGAAAAAAGTCTAAGCTAGGTTAAGAGCTTGTTTGGCAACACTAATTTGTTTCTAAAAAATGTGTCGACTAAGATAAACGTCTACAATACCTTAAAAAATAAATATATTTGATAATATATATGCGGCTTTAAGAATTACCTCTTGCGTGGTTGCTTAAAGTATAGCTTATTTATGCAAAAGATTAGAAATTCATGCAGCTCCAAACGAGCTCTAAAAAGATGAGAAAGAAAATTTTGGTCGACCTTACTAGTTGAAAATTTATTAATTGGTATGCTAAGAAATATTGTGTTCAACCTGATTTTCTCTCTAAGTTAGTCCGATTTTCGTTTATGTACGTGTTGTTAATTAATTACCTCAAAAAAAGCGTGAATAATATATTAAATTTATTTTAATGTATATTTTTTGCATTTCATAAATTTGTACTACTTTTAATTTTTGTATTAAACTATTTTTTCAAACATGCATTTTTCGGTTCATACTATGGGGTTCCTGAGCGGACCCGTACACTCGCGGTTGGCACCTTTAAGCCGTTTTACAACACTCAGACTAATCCTCATTCGAGATTTGTTCACAGTTAAAGCTTTCACCTCTCCCCATAGGTGTGTTGACCGGGAACCGAACGCAAACGCTATTCTCACACTCACACAACCTGTGTTGCCAACTGCGCCACTACCTTTGGGTAAACATGCATTTTCAGCTACTTTCAACTTCTTTAAATATCGAGTACAATTACCAAACAAGCACTAGCTACCAACTTTTTATTTGTAGCATCCTATAGACACATGTGCTCAGCTGAGAAGTCAAACTTATCGGAACCAAATATTTTGGATGGTTTGTCTTGTAATAAGCCGTATTTTACTATCTACAGCAAACACGCCTCCCCATGATTTGGACTCCAAATCTTTGTTATATTATTAAAAACATTACATTAATTAATTTTTGCAATGGTTTGATACTTCAAGAACTATTTTCTTCTTCTTTTTTCACTAAATAAGCCCATAATTGGTGTTTTTTAAGTTTTTAATCCTTACATTGGTCTTCTTCTTTTTTACCACTCGTACTAGGTACAATTGATTTTCTATTGTCACGTCAACAAAATTTAGGGAGAAGTTGTGATGTCACGGTGAGAAAGAGGGAATTTTTTTTAGTTATCTTCACGAAGTGTTTTAGTGGTTAACAAACTCAATCACATCGAGCGAAATCCTAAAAAAATGCATAACGTCAAAGCTTACCAAAAGCCTGCCAATATATCTTCCACTCTTGTTATTGTGTGCCCTACCTCGTTCTATTCAGTTGTGTGCTACCTTGATCCATTACTTTTGTTACATTCATCAACCTCATTCTATTTAATTTTGTGCCCAAGAGCGTGTCAATATATATCTACTTTAGTTATTTTTTTTAACTCTTAAAACAGCGCATTTCACACGTTATTATTCTCTCAATCTTCCACTATTTGAATTAGGGAACAAAAAAAGTATTGTATTAAGAGGATCATTTCATACTTATTTACTTAAATTTTAAACTCGCTATTAAGTATTGAAAATTTAAATGTCTAGCTTTTTACTATGTCTTTTTTTCTCCTTCGTGTTTTGTTATGTTAATTAATAAAATTATCAAGATACATGTATCATTTCCAAGGAAGCCACCAAATTAAATCGTTCAAATATTCATTTAAAAATTCATATTCTATATATAGTCATTCACTTCACATAATTCAATTAATGACTATTTTAATCATTCTCTCGATATTAAATTTAAAGTTCTTAATCACCATATGGGAAATTAATTAACGATGAAAACATGCATAATGTTAGAGGGCTCTTTGGACCCACAAGACCTTATTGGCTAATGCTTCATAAATCTAGAGGAAAAGTGGAACTTGAAGTTTAATATAACGACAAATAATTGGACCACAACCATCAAATTAACAATAATTCATAACACTGTTTATTTTGTGGGTCTTGACTTCTCAAATACTTAACAGGTTGTTACTGTTTGTTTAAGCTTGACTTCTCAAACATATAATGGGCTAATCATATAAAAGTACACCTTAAGCCTCATTAGCTACCTAAAGTTTATTTTGAATTTCCTTAATTACAAATTATATATAAAAAAATTATTTATGGATGTTGATCATACATGAAATTTCGTATGTAATTACAGTCTAACAGAAAATTCAATCATACCACTAATGGACACTAAAAGACTCAAAATACCCGTATATACACGCACAAAATAAAATTGCAAACTACTTCACGCGCTCACACCATATATCCACCTGTGAACTGCCAGATCAGCATGTCACATGGTACCTCATTTCACGTAACCCAATCCATGACCGCCACGTGGCATCTAGAAGGCCATAGGCAACGTTAACATGTTGCACCATCATCGTCCAACACCATTTTTAATGGTAGAAATTCTTATTTTTACGCTCAAAATGAAATTTAGGGTTGTTAAATGAAATATCACATTTATTTTGAAACAGACATAGTATTAACAATTTTTTAAAAAAAAATTGTTTATTAAGGTAGAAATAAAATTAAAAAAAAGTATTTAAATAGTGCTTGATAAGTTATATAATAAGATCAGCGGTTAATTAATGGTTAAAAATTAAAATGGTGACTGGAAATGAGTGGAGGAGGCACCGTCCGATTCCGACCATATCGTATCAAATGTATAGTGTATGTGGCGTCGTGGCCAACTGGATTATGTGAACCACTAACAGTTTATTTATTTTTATTTTTTATATAAGATATTTTTTATATTTTATATGTATATTGTCTTCTACTTCTCACCAATCATAGTATCAAGCAAATGAGGTCAACTTTTTTAATTAATGGATCATCCAATAACACACGAAACAAGCTTAACAAGTATCAAAAGAAGAAAAATGATCAAATAATTTATTGTTTTCCTAAAGGAATAAAATAATTTATTACGATAAACAAGACTTTACTGTGTGTATATATATATAGGATTGATGAGTCTAATTCAAATTATTTTTTGCTTAGACTAAGCAATTAATGAGGTGATGACACCTCATTAAAAAAATTGGATCCGAGCGAGTCGCTTCCACCAATTCACTTTGGTGAGTATGAGTGAAATTTAATGAGGTGTAATCATTTTATTGGTTTGACTTAGTTTAAGCTAAAAATTATAAAGCTTAGATTCTTTATTCTATATATATATATATATTTAAATCATTTAGCTTCAAAAAATTATATTAAATCTTATATGAATGATTGCTTTTGATTCATTTAAAAGACAATTTACTATTAAGTTGTTTGAAAAATATGGAAACCATATTAACAAGTGATCATAAACTGATTCTCAATTCTATGGAGTATTATTTAATTAAAAGTTATTATAAAATGAAACAAACAAACAAACAAGGGTTCGGTTTCACTATTGGATTTGGAGCTTTATTTGATAACCACAAAACAATGAGATTAAGGAAACGAATAGTCCAACTTGCATTTATCCAAAGAAAAAAGTAAGTTTCATAATGTCAACAGAGACTATCCACAACCAAACACATACCATTAAATTCGGAAAAAAAAAATAATAACTCAAGGATAATGATGCAGTTGGCTACACAGATTGCGTGATAAGGAAAAGCGCTTGCGTTCGATCACAACTAAATACATTCTCGATGAGAGGGATGAGTTTTAAATGTGACTTACCATCGAATGAGGATTAGTCTGGATGTGATAAAACGGCTTAAAAGTGTCAACTGCGAGTTTGCGGACCCTCTCAAAAATTTGATATTATTACAACAAACCACGTGTAACGTATATCTTAAAAACCAAACGCTTTGAAACAAGACGAGTAACATATAAGTAATTAATATGTAATCTACACCTATATTGATGAAGGTGTGTCATGTTTAAGACCTGGCCTGCGCCAATACGTATTAACCAAGTTACCGTCACAAGTTGACCACCTTTTAAATTTGGTTTACAATAATTTATTTATTATAAGACAAGTGCATTAATTATATATATTTGGATTTTAAAATTTGGTTAAATTGTGAAACAAAACAGATATTGGGAATTATCTAATGCAGAGACGGTTGGATAATGTAAAGGAGGCACCGCCATTTTCACAGATCGATAAGAGGAGTAACTTATTATTATGTTTTATGCTTACTAATCCATTTTCTACTATTTAATTTTCTTGACTTCATTTCAATAATAATAATAATAATAATAATTTTCTTGACTTTTATTATTGAATCATAATGAGAGCTTATCTTCTTCTTTAACTTTTCTTTATCAAACAAACATAATTTACGTGTGGTTGATTTAGTCTATAAGACATGATCAACTGATTTTATTAATTTTTGAGACCTATATTATGTTTTATATATGTTTTTCTCTTTTATAAATATTTTAAACAGTTCCTGAGGTCTAAAATGAAAGGTCGGTGAGCTAAAATGAGCTGCATAATAGGATGTTGTTATATATGCATACATACGTGTGAGTCCGTGTGAACAAGAGCCGTGACTTTTTTGGTTAAGGTAAGCTAAACTAATGAAATCGTGTCACTACATTACAATTTAGTTCATTTAAATATACTTATGGGAGCGAATTAAGCAACCAGTTGGATTTATAATTTAATTTAACGCGGTTTTATAGTTTTATTGGTGGCTTAAGGTAAACCATCAATGAAGTTGTGACACCTCATTAAAATTATGAATTTAGCGTGCCATGAGGTTCCACAAATTTATTAAAGTGAATATGACTAAAATTTAACGTGATGTCATAATTTTATCAATTTGGTTTAAAATAAACCCAAAAAATCCCGGTTCGTATTCATTTTTATATCTATATGTATTGCTATGACTCCTTATCACTTTATTTCATAGTATTCATTATTCAAACTTTTAATTTACTTTTACCCACTAAACATATGAGTTAATTGTTAGAAATTGTTCCAGTATAACTTGGAGTTTTGATTTCGAATTTTAAGAAATGCATGCGATCAAACTTGTTAAAGAAAGTTTTACCCACTTACGGTCCTTTCGACCTCCAAAAGATTGGTAGGAATATATTTATGTCCTTATAAGCATTCCAACTCGAATTTGAATTTGTTTGATCTCATCCGATATAGTTTGTGAAGTTTGAAGTATTACATTTTCCCTAGAAAACTTCGATAATATTTGTAGTGCAAAAGACCAAGTTTTTATATACACATACAATCCCAATAAATATAGTTTCATGTTTCTCTATTTAAGAAAATAGTCGGTAATGCAATTCAAAAGTTAGAAATTTGTTTCTACCATGTTTTATACGTTATGATTTTTACTAGCAAAATCAATATAAAATATAGTATAACAAATAAATAAATCAAATATTTTTTTCATGAAACACAAAAGTATTTAACTATATACGAAAAAAGTGAGGGATGGAATTAGGAAGAGAAGCTAAAACGTGAGTAGTCAAATGCCAGTCATGCACAACTTTTAATATAATAAATTTTCAATTAATCACTCATTTTATGAATGGTCTAAAACAAGTTAAAACGTTTTAAATATTTTTTTGAAACTATTTTAATTTATATTTTGAAAAATAAAATAGTAAACAAGACAACTAGTGGAATAAAAAAAAAGCTAAAAATATATGATTGAAAAGAATAATATTTTTGTAATTTAGATAAACATGAACCATTTGGTGTTTAGATATAATTATATAAATAATAATGGGCTCACTTAATTGGTAATTTCAATTCTACGCGTAATTAACTCTTTTGTTTTATCCTTAATTCAATTATTTATGTTGAGTTGGAAAGTAACGATGCCAAATTTTGGCCATGATTTTCTTTTTTAATTAATGCCAACATTGACACTAATAATATGCTCACAACTAAATTGCTTTATTAATTATTTCAGTTATCTTTCCATTTACTAAAAGGCATATTCTTTCAAAGTGGATAGACATTAACTTGTTTTGAATCCAAATTAAATAGCAAATTACTCATTTATCATTATTTAAATCTAGCAAAATATGTTTTTTTATAAAAAAAGATGAGAGGAAAAAAATTGTGAAACTATGATCAACATGGCTACTTTTAAAATTTTAAATAGTAGTTTAATTTTAGTTTTGTCACCTCAATGTTTTATATAGTATTTCGTCTTTTTTTAAGTTGAGCTACACAACAGGAGTATCTGTCCCCTTTTAACCCAAACCCTACCTCACCCACGCAATGAGATTTGAACACACAACCTCCTACGTGGAGATGTGTGTCTTGACCATTGCGCATTCCCCTAGGGAGCTATTTCGTCTTAATTTATATTTTGATAATTATAACATCATGAACACGTGTTGATAAAATTTAAGAGATATCGTTGAGAATTTATGCGTAACTTATAACTTTCTAAAAAACACTCATTTTCAGATAATAAAACAACATGCAATCACTTATATTGTGTGTAACAATTTTTTGATATCAATTTTTCATATGTCTGAAAATAAGTCTATTGTTTGTCTTGCATATTTATCTCAAAATATATATTTTTTAAAAGTTAGTTATGTATTAAATACTAATAATATTTTTATAATTAGTTTATTAGTTTCGTTTGAGTTTATTGTAGAAGGTAAAATATATCGACCGAAAAGAGGTAGGCTGAAAGTTAATACATATGCATCCATTTTTGAAGGTTCGAATAAGGTGGGACCTGTCTGGATAGTGCGTAAAGCCGTAGCTGCGGAGGGGGTCGGAGGTCCCAGTCCGGCTCTCACCCGGTTAGGAAAGCAAAAGCCTTAGCGATCTGTGAGGCTGTCCAATGGGTTTGTGATAGAGGTTGACATGATGTCATTATTGAGTCAGATGAGCGTCAATAATATATGCAATTCAGACAGGAGGGGAGGGTGACACTAGTGCCATTGGTTTGATAATCTCAAATATTTGTGATTTATCTTATTATTTTATTAAAATAGATTTCTCTCATGTAAGTTAGTCTTCGAACCGAGTAGCTAATGCTTTAGTTAATTTTTCGAATTCTGTGCCGGACGTTTCAATGTGGGTTAATTAGTCAGCCCCGTCTTTAGTTGGAAGTTTGTTGGATCCTGATCTTGATTAGTTAATAAATCCATGGTTTACTTATAAAAAAAAGGTAATATATGGTATACTAACTATAATTTCATAAATTTTTAAAAATAAATCTAAAATAGACAAAAATGTGAGTCACATATAAAAAAAATAAATAAATAAAGTGGATAGCGATAACATTTATGGAGATGGTAAAAGAGAGATGCTTAAAATGTGTGCAATAAAACATTTGAATAATCAAAAATAATTTTGGTCGTTTCCGTGTTGGGAACGAGACACTCCTCAATCTCAAGCCTCAAGCAATTACCAATAAATAATTTTATATTAATATCTATTCCTTCAGACAAAACAGAGTCTTTATTTGCAATTTCCGATTTTATCTCATTTTTATAAAATCACAAAATCTTACCACAAATATTCATTTAATTATTATTTTTTTTAAAAAAATATTGTTGAATCCAGATTCCAAATCATCGTCTTCCACATCGACCACAACACAGCTATAAAAAGATGGCTGTTTCAACGGTTTCTGAGAGCTAACACCTATACAGAATTACAGAGACACAGCCATTTTCGAATCACAAAACCACCAATTCCAATCCCATTTTCGCAGTTTCGGAGAGATTTGAGTATTTGATTATTTGATTTGAGCGAGTAGTGATTTTGGGTTTCTGGGTTTTTTTTTGGGTCAGTGTGGTTGCTCTGTTTTTTGTTTTTGCTCTGTTTCTGTCAATCGTTTCATGGTGAGGAAGCTGGAAACCAGAGAGGAAGCGACCAAGAAGGGAATGCGACTTGGGAAGTACGAGCTCGGCAAGACGCTCGGCGAAGGTAATTTTGGGAAGGTCAAATTCGCGAGGAACTGCGAGACTGGCCAAGGATTTGCTGTTAAGATTCTCGAGAAAAATCGAATCATCGACCTCAAGATCACTGATCAAGTCTCTCTCTCTCTCTCTCTCTCTCTCACTGTGTTTGTTTCTAATTTTGTGAATCAAAATTTGATCTTATGTTTGTTTTGCATCTGCGTTTTGCCTAATTGATCTGTGTGTTCTGTTCTTTGTTTCTGATGTAACTGAATTTTTTTGCAGATTAAGAGAGAGATTGCGACCTTGAAGCTCATCAAGCACCCCAACGTTGTCAGGTTACATGAGGTGTGTGTAGAATTTTATTTTATCTGCATTTGCTCAATCCATTTGTGAATTGTGATTGAACCCACCATTTCTGGGTTTTTTTGGATGGAGTGAACAAATCTACCATTTCATTGATTTTTTTTTTTAATGTGATGCCATTTTTTGAGAATAGTATGGAATTCGGTATTGCTTGAATCTGGATATAATCATATTGGTTTGGTGCTGAGACAATACTTTGAATCCTAAAAGGTCTTAATTTTGTTTAAAATGTTGCCTTCTCTGGCTATTCCATTCCATGGCATCTACTTTGAATTGACTTGTCAGTTTTGATCAGAATGATTCTTTGTATGGGGTAGCTAGCTTGGAAAACTTATCATCACACATCAAGAATAATAAAAAAATACTAATTCTCTGCATACTAACTTAGGATTATCTGGTGGCCGGGTTCGTATCTTCGTAACTTAATCATTTTTAACTCTACATTCATAAACGTATTCAAGTTGGTGTTGTGTACGAAGATGCGAGGTGCCTGTTTTTGCTTCCATCATACTAGCAACTACTTCGTTCATTGGTCGAATTAGTCTATGAGTCGGATTTTTGTTGGGGAAGTTGTAGGGGTGCTCAACCATTTCTAAAGGGCAATTATTTTAATTTTAGGGGTTCCATCTTGGCTGCTTGCATGTGGGTACACGGCATGTTACGTGGACCATAGGTTTGTTAGTTCGAAGAGAAACGCCACTGCCCTGGTGGTCATGCCCCTACAGATAGATCCACAAGCTCTTGTTTGATTATCCACATCTGGGATAAGATCTGATCAGACATACTGTTGGGTTGTAGGGGAGAGGAGTCTATTGAGCCAAGAATATTTAACGAGGTGGGCTCCATCCCTACCTCCACAGCTTCGCCACCATATTTTCCATTTCCTTTTCCGTCCAATAATGAAAACATCACTTGTGTTGCATAGGGCCAGTTTTGATCCATTTTCATGTCATGACAAAATGGAAAATTAAGAAGAATTAATAGGATAATCATTGTACGATTACAAGAGGCCTAACAACTTTGACCGCCTCCCACATGCTAGTATTGCTGTACTAACTTATAGAAATAGTAGTTTACAATATATTTATGGTTAAGAGAATAGTTAAGTATTATGATAACTCATCCACGTATATACTACCTTCCCAAGCAAATCCATTAATTTATTCAATGTGACAACATAACCAGTCCGTGCACATACGACGTCACACTTATTTATTTGTACATCTTCAGATCTAGATTCTCCTGATCTTTATGCTTAATTAGTTTATGTTTTGGAAAACAGTAGTTGTATGTGTATTATATATATTCATTAAGTTAACTTTTTCCTAGGAGCTTCTGCATTTTATTATAATCTTAGTATATCGAAATTCCATATATGCCATTAATAAAGTATATTTTCTGCTTTCATGTTTTGATGATGTGGTATGGCATAAAACTAACCACTAAATTGAAGATCTACTAACAGAGCTCCTAAATAAATTTAGTGATCCAAATCCCAGTTTAAAAGTAAAGTATAGGATCTTTGTCATTGTGTTCCTTTTCAGCTTATGAATATTATAATGCTTTACCCATACTCTTTATACTTTCATCACCATCTTTATGCTTAGATTAATGAAGGCATGGACTTACAAAAATTATGTCCATTGTATTGCTCTTGTGTATGCATACTTTTTATACTTTCTTTACTTTGTATGTAGGTTTTAGCAAGCAAAACCAGGATTTACATGATCCTAGAATATGTGACTGGTGGAGAATTGTTTGACAGAATTGTAAGTAGTTCATGCCACTTTTGTTATTGTTTTATTTTATTTTATTTTAACTAGGATCCGAGTTTTGCGTTATCAAGCTCTACTGACACTGTTACACTCCTTTTGTTATAGGCATCAAAAGGGAAGGTTTCAGAGGCTGAAGGGAGGAGGCTCTTTCAGCAGTTAATTGACGGTGTGAGTTACTGCCACAACAAGGGTGTTTTTCACAGGGATCTGAAGGTTATTTCTTGCACTTTTGATACATCATTTGTTACCGTGTGGACATAAAGCAGAGCTAAAGCTATGAACTGCCAATACTTTTTCTAACTTTCTTGACTTTTGATTGTAAACTGCAGCTAGAGAACCTGCTTGTTGATGCAAAAGGAAACATTAAGATAACAGATTTCGGCCTCAGCGCTTTACCCCAGCACTTTAGGGTACATATCTTTACTGAAAACCTTTCACGACATTATAACTTTTGTTTTGTTACTGATTCCTTTGTTTCCTTAACAGGACGATGGGTTGCTGCATACAACCTGTGGGAGTCCGAACTATGTTGCACCCGAGATTCTTGCCAATAGAGGATACGATGGTTCCACCTCTGATATATGGTCTTGCGGTGTTATCTTATACGTAATTCTAACTGGCTATCTCCCTTTCGATGATAGAAATCTTGCAGTCCTATATCAGAAGGTATCGTCTTTTATACCACTCTACATTTGTGTTGATTAAATAATTGTAATGTATTGAATTGCAATCATTTTGATATTTTGCATCTTCGAGGAACTTTCAGATCTTTAAGGGTGAAACTCAGATACCAAAATGGCTTTCACCAGGTGCCAAAAATATGCTTCGGAGGATTCTTGACCCCAATCCTCTGACCCGGATAACAATGGATGGAATTAAAGCAGATGAATGGTTTAAGCAAGGTTATACTCCCGTGAATCCTGATGACGAAGAAGATCTAAATATTGATGATGAGCCCTTATCATTGCATCATGAAGAGGTACATGATGGCAAAAAAAATCTTTATTTTTTTGGTTCATTCCTTGTAGTATGTATTTATTTTCGATATTAGCAACTAAAATGGTTATTCTTTTGGTGTAGTCATCTGAAGAGGAGAGGAGTCCTAAATCGCCCGCCCTTATCAACGCCTTTCAACTTATCGGAATGTCTTCTTGTCTTGACCTCTCTGGCTTCTTTGAGAAAGAGGTAAAGACCAGGAGAGCAGATTTAGTATATTCACAATATTATGTATTTACAATTGATTTTCAAATCCTTAGAGAACACCGACTGATTGTTCCAAATTGTAAACATTCTGTTCAATTTAGGATGTTTCGGAGAGGAAAATTAGGTTTACATCCAATCTTTGTGCACCCGACTTGCTTGAGAGGATTGAGGACATTGTAACACAGATGGGCTTTTTAGTCCAAAAGAAAAATGGAAAGGTTAGTACCTCAATTGAGAGTCTCCAATGTGGATATGTTTCAATGAATGAACTAGTTCCTTTCTAAACGATACATGCATAATGTTTAGATTTTTTTCATCAGCAATGCGATAAGTTGTTGAGGCGACTTAACTGAAAATCTGCTACTATTTTGTCAAATTTTTATAGTTGAAAGTGATGCAAGAGCGCAAGGGGCAGAAGAGCCCGGGTAGTCTCTCCGTTGCAGCAGAAGTAAGCAATTCTCGAGTTATAATATTTTTCATTTTCCATTTTCCACCCGATGAAGAAAATGCATCTTTTGAAAGATCAAAATGCAACGCGTTGGCTCAGCAGCGAAACGATGAACTCAACTAATAATTATCTTTCCGCGTTTGCAGGTTTTCGAGATAAATCCATCGATATATGTAGTTGAATTAAGGAAATCTTATGGAGATTCTTTAGTGTATAGACAGGTACTCTCTCTCTCTCTCTCTCTCTCTCTCTCTCTCTCTCTCTCTCTCTCTATATATA
>JAYMTF010003807.1:0-14398 GCA_036897485.1 Pelargonium nanum | reverse complement strand
CATTGCGTCGGGGGGGGGGGGGTTTGGGTTAAAAGGAGAGAGCTACCCCCTGTTGTGTAACTAAACTTTTTTTTAAAAAAAAATAAATAAGAAAGAAGGGTAATTTAAAAATTATCAAAAATTAAAAAGGCACACGTTTTTTTAGGCTAAAAAGGCACATGTTGTGCGTGTGATATAAGAGGCACAATTTTAGTTGGATTTAACTGATGAAATAGATGTGAAAACTTTATAGAGGTTATTTGCTTAACAATATACTTCTAGGAATACATTTACATTAAGGTTGCGTTTGGCAATCAGCATTTCATTTGAAATGCTGGATTTGAAATGTGGGATTTCAAATACAAATTCTGTGTTTGGGAATTCATAAAATTTGGATTTCAAATTTTAAAGTTCATTTTTTTTTTCAAATTTTCAAATCCAATGTGAATTCATATAATCCAAATTCAATGATCAAACACTTCAATAATAACAAATATTTCAATAGCATCAAATACAAGTAATTAATTATCACTACAAATCAGGAGCCCTTAATTGGTATTTGGTAATCCTCAAATATTTTTTTAGCAACTTCATCTCTAAACAAACCCTATTCGTCAAATGCCCGAGCAGTAAAAAAATAGATCCTTAACACATCACAAATGCCCATAAAAAGGTCACAAAGAGGAGAAAATATGGAACAAACTTATGCCCTGGTCTTGAAAGGAATGGTCCTAATCCCTATCTGGTGATACACAGCAGCAAGTGCAGCTCCAATGAAAGGTCCCACCCAGAAGATCCACTGTAACAACCATGCAACAAAAAACAATCACAACTAGAATTAGAATCTATGACAAGTTCAAGATTCATGCAAGTGCTTCACAGTAGTATCAGTAACAAGTTCAAGATTCATGACTTCAAATCATCTAGTAGTTTCTATCTATAACAAGTTCAAGATTTATTCTTGTAGATGTTTCTATCAAGAACTCAAGTAGCATCAAGTAGTATCTATCTATAACAAGTTCAAGATTCATGTGGTGTTGCAATAAGAAACTAACTTGTAATCGTCAAGCCAAATCTATAACAAGTTCAAGATTCATTTTGTGAATGTTTGTTTTTCAATCAAGAACCTTGAAATCATCAAGTAGTAAATGTAACAAGTTCAAGATTCATGTTGATGTTTCAATCAAGAACTAAAAATCAAATTACCTGATCATCCCAAGCATGGCCTCTGTTGAAGATGATGGCAGCTCCAAGACTCATTGCTGGTTAATGCCAGTTCTGGCAATGTACGCAAAATTAACAAAAGTCATCATATGCCAGATCAAAACAGCAAAGACTATACGACTTAAATCAAATCTTCAAATCATCAACAACAACAAGAAAAATACATCAACTTATAGTAAACCCTTTAACTTTACAATTTAGCTTTACAATTGACCACACTCTAAGGTCCTATTTGAATAAAGAACAGTAAATCAGAGATTCAATCATCATGTGTTTCAATGAGTACATCTTCAATTGTCTTCAATTGAAAAATCAAGAACTTCTGGCAATGATTCCCTTATGCATGCTAACTTCAAATGTCGAGTACATCTTTGAAGATTTTGCGAATTGAACAATATTTGGACAGACGCTGCAGAGCATATTTGGATACAAAGATCCATCATGTGTTTCAATTCCTCCAACCCTTGTAACATCTCTCCTTCCATTATTGCTTCAGCTTCATCAACATACTCCACATCATAAAAAGCACAATTATCAAATGCTTGCAGCGATTTGAGACTTGCCATAAATTTAAGAGTACAATTATCAAATGCTGGCAGCGATCTGAGACTTAACATAAATTTCCGGGAAACCATTGTCTTCTTACTTACCAGCAAATATTTCAATTTCTTCAATTGTTTAACCTCCTCCGGCAATCTTCTCACAGGTGTGCCCTTTATATTAAGATATTCCAAATCAACCAAACCACCAATCTCCGCAGGCAATTCTGAATCTGAATCCGAATCTGAATCTGAAGCAATAATGGTTTTGAACATAAAATTCCATCTTTACTGATCAAATTATATGTCTGCAAACCTTTCATAACAACCAAATTCTAAAGCTGTGCAGAAACAACCTCTAAAAACAGTAAATTTAGCTCTAAAGCAAAAGTCTTAACAGTGAGCTAATACAAATTGATTGAGCTACTAAACTGAAGTTGTAGTGGTTCATCAGCTCAACAACACTAACTTGAATCTGAATCTGAATCCGAATCAGTATTGTAGCATTGATCCTACAAAAAATCCAAATTGTGTTGGGTTAATTTAAAGTACAGAATCAGGAAAATAAGTTTTAAGAAAATATATGTGGGTATGTACCGGACAAAATTTTGGAGTGAAAGCATTCTTGGTTTCTTCGCCGTCCCACTGCAACTGATTCCACCACCAATCCGCTCCTCGAATCCTGAATTCTGGAGGAATTGTCTTTGCAGTGTTGGAATCTAATGGGAGCTTGTGAAGACTTCCACATTGACCCACTTTCAGCAATTTTAGGCAAGGAAAGGGCAGTGCTTTTTGCGGACAGATGCTCCTTAGCTTTGGTAGAAGCCAAAACTCAAGAGATGTCAGAGAGGAGAACAATGATGTATCCAAATTCATTTCTTCGCCTTCGCCAATCAACTCTTCAATTGACATGCAACAACTCACACGAAGAGTGCAAAGGTTGGGAATATAGACGAGCGAGCTCAAAGTTAGTATGTTATTGCAGCAACTCAACAAAACATGTCGGAGATTCCTGAGTGATGAAGGACTTAATTTTATTCCCGGCATGTCACAATACACCAAATGAAGCATCTCCACATGCTCCAATAATCTCCTCTTGGATAAATCAAGCACAGCCGGTAAAGAATCATCTGTTTTCAAAGTTAGCTGTCTAGTGCAACTCTGTAGCTTTGGAGAATCCAATAATAGTTGAATAGATACAGCTGAGGTTATCACGAGACAAAGATCCATTATGTGTTTCAACTTCTCCAACTGTTCCAACATCTCTCTGTCCCTTGTTTTGTCTTCAGCTTCATCATGGGGAGACCAATCCCATTTACCATTTTGCTCAAATGTTTGCAATGAACAAAGACTTGATAAAACTTTTCCGGTAACTGTTCTGTAACTTAGTAGTAAAAATCTCAGTTTTGTCAATTGCGCAACCCCCTCCGGCAATCTTCTTACGTGTGTTCCTATTATATTAAGATACTCCAAATTAATCAAACAACCAATCTCTGTAGGTAACTCAATCAACTTTTTATTATCCGATAAGTCCAGAACTTGTAAAGTCTTCATGGATTGAAATACTTCACCAGGCAGTACCTCCAGATTAGTATCTCTAATAATCAAAGTGACGAGATTGGAACAAAACGATAACCCGGACAGAAATTCAACAGCAGTATCAGGTCCCCATAGTGACACCTTTTCTGCATTTCTCCATTTTGCAATATACACAGCCGGCACAACTTCATCACTTACAACATCTACCCAAATCTCGTTCTTCTTCTCCCCGCGATCGCAAGCAAGCCATAAGGCCATGTCGCGGATCACATCATGCATGTTAAATGTCCCTTCCTTTTCACCAATTTCCAACAAACCTGACTGAACCAAACTCTCAATAATCTGTCGTCCTTGGATAAGTGCATCATACATGGTATCATATTCATCAATTAATCTTTCGGCAAGCCATAATTTAATGACATCCTCTTGTTCAATATTATGGTCCTCCGGAAATATGGAACAATACTCAAAACATTTTTGATGTGTTGGAGTAGGCAAGCAATCATAGCTAAATACTAATTTAGAAAATACTCTTCCCTTCATGCCAGGAAAAGTCGATGGATACTTCTGCAATGCTCTTTTTGCATCTTTCCATTGTTGAGCACTCGTTTTGCCTCTCATGGATTGACCGATAGTAATGAGAGCTAGTGGTAGACCTTGACACTCTCTAGCGACATCTTTGACAAGTTCTCGAATCTCTTCATGAGATTTTAACATGTCTTCCCCGACCTTGGAGTAAAACAATTTTAGGGCTTGATCTAGCGGCAGACACCCCACCTTGATGGACTTGTGAGCATCCATGCATTGACAAACTTCGTGAGAACGGGTGGTAAACATTACTTTCGACATGTTCTTCGCACAAGGTTGAGGAATCCCCAATTCTGAGAGTTCAAGTTTGTCCCATAAGTCGTCGAGCAGCACCACAAACTTTTTCTCTTTAAGTTTGTTGAATATTGTACTAACTCTTTGATACTCACTTTTGTTCACCCATGACTCATCTGGGATGTTCAGTTTACCCCGAATGGTCTCTCGGATTCTTCCCAAATTTGCAGGTTTAGAGACAACAATCCATATCACCAAATCAAACCCGTGCTTCCTCTTTAAGAACTCGTTGTTAAGTTGTTTCAAGAGGGTAGTCTTGCCTACTCCCCCAATTCCAACTAACCCAATAATGGACAAGTCTTGGTCTTCAACACACTGCCATACCTCTAGAAAATTCGATTCAAATCCCACCACAGTATTCTCCATAGGCTGCTCATCTACCGGAGGAGCTGACAACTTGTCTGCAATAACATCAAATTGCCCTTTCTCTATTAGTGTAGTCACTTCAGGAAGCATCTTCAACACTTTCTTTCCGAGCTTGTAGCTGGACCAGCAGTTTTTGGGACAACTTCCAACACATTTGTTCTCAAGTTCTTGAGTACCCTTTTGAAGAACCTGGTTCGCTTCTTTCTCCACGGCTTCCACTCTTTGCAGCCAGCCATTGACTCGATTTGTCTGCTTCATATTGTGTTCCTCAGCTTCTGCAACTCTGTTCTTGACATCTTGATTCAGATTGTTGAGTTCATCCATAGCAGTCTTCAAAGAGTTGAGGTTGTCTTCAAGATCTGTAACATAAGCTGCATGCTTCGCAGAACAGTCCCACAAACAAGGTACAATGCTACACACTTGGCTCAGACACTCCATAGATCTAAGTAGCTAGCAAGTAAGAAAACAATCACATCAACAAGAATGTTAGTTTTAGTAACTGTATGAATCTATAGATACTAGAACATACTGTTATCAGTAACACACTGACACTTGAATTTAGAAATAAGAATTGTAGTTCTACTGTTCTAGTAATTAAGGACAATCATTAGTCAGTAACTATACAGTCTATAATTAATCACATACACATATAAATAAAGGTACAAACCAGATTTCTTTCTTTTTAGCAAATAACAGTAAAATTTTATTCATAAGATGTTCTATATGATGGATTTAGCAAAGGATGCAAATGGAGCAATGCTATATATTAAAACTAAAATTCTTACTAACCTGATTACGCGCAACAAAAACAACGAGTTGGAAGCTAAATATATTCCAAGATCCAGAAACAAGTAGAAACGCGGTGTTCAAGATTTGGAGCTAATTGTAAGTGACAGAAACAAGAAGTGAAATTTTAGAATGAAAGAAAGCAAATGAAATGAGTTTAATGAGAGAGAAGAACAAGAGTGAAGTAAGGGAACAATACTTGCAAATGAAATGAGTTTAATGAGAGAGAAGAACAAAAGTGAAGTAAGGGAACAATACTTGCAAATTGAACATAAAGAAAGGAAAATTAGAAAAGTATGATTAAAGAATGACCCAGGAATAATAATATTATTTTATGATAATGGTGAGTTTTATTGAGAATCACATTTTTAAGATCTGTTGTGAAATGGAATTAAAAAAATTGATCTTGAAAATGAAATCGATATTTTCATATTGAACCTATCAATAATCTAGTCCAGTATTATATTTTATGCAAATTTGTTTGTATTTGTAAAAGCTGGGGAAATTTGACCAATCAAAGGGGTTTTTGTATTCCAAAAGATTCACCTCAATCTACAAAATAATTTAAAAGGACCCATAAAGATTATTAATGACTAGTAGATACATCGTAATGGTGATTTTCTACGGCAATTATTTTAAGTATCTTGTACTAATACCCAACATTTGCCCTCCACATTTAATTCTCATGTGTTTAGCTGAATCTTCAATTTATGCAAATTCCAACTCAAAAGCTGGATTTCTGAAATGTATTAGCTCATCTAGTCGATCTCAGAGTACATCACAGATTTTGCAAAGGAAGCTAACTGATCAGTGATATATATTAAGGCAAAGATTCTTACTAACCTGATATTGCACAACAAAACAAGGAATCGGAAGCTATATATCCAAAACCAATCTCAATGAGAATGCAGAGTCCAAAATTTGAATCTGGCACATCACTGGATCAAGAAACGAAGTGTTAGAAAGAAAGACAGCAAAGGAAATGAGTTTGATCAACAGTACAAGAACAGTGCAGTAGGCAACAATGTGTAAAGAAAACATTTAAAAATAAAAGCCATTATAAAGAATGACCAATAATTAAGAAAAAAAATGGAGTAGCTAGTCACTTTGAGCAAGTATTCTACCATTCAAAAGATAAAAGAAACTTCACTTCTCCATTATGTAAGGTTATATTCTCAAGTATAATATTTATCACAAACCAGTATCCAACGATGTAAGGTTAAATAAGTCATTTTACATGACTTCTTAATTTGTGTGAATAACTCTAACATGACACTTATTATAAAACGGAGGTAATTAATAAGAACACAACTATATACAAATCTGTTGAGAAAAACTACAATAGAAAAACTATCAAAATCCATATTAAATCTATCACAAATATTATGTGGCTGAGCCAACAAAGTCTGAGATCACAGCCTCACACCCAATACTTCAAATTCAACACACACAAAATATGACGGTTATAAGGAAGGATACAAGCAAATATGCCACAAAAACCAATAAGAAAATTTGGGAAAATACACAAACAAAACTGTGTTAACACACATGAACATAACAGACAGTTCTCTTATAGTTTAATTTATTTCCCATGCAACTTTTTGTTTTGCACTACGGAAACTAAAAACAGACACTGAATCAAATACTAAGCTACTGCTCCCAAACTTCGAGGATGTGCCCATATATATCTTTCAGTATCTAATGCTGCAACAATGGAATCACCAGCTCAAAATCCAAATCTAATCGGCCTGCAAATTTAATTTAAATTTCTGAATTTAGCAAAATGGATATATATATATATATGTAGAGAGAGAGAGAGAAATTTAAGTATAAAACTAGTAATATAAGGGTACATACCAGTACTCAAAATTCTAGTCAAGTAAGATTGTAAGAATTTTGAAGCAAAAGCATCCTTGGAAACATTTGAGCAACTTTGACCAGAAGAACAACAATATTGGATTTGAAGTGGATCATCAACTGTTGGAAATCAATAGTTGCAAAGAAGTGTAAATGGTTTTCAGTCCAGAAAAATTACTTGTAAGCGAATAATAACATGTCATATCTAACAAAGTACTCCCATAAATTTTCAACTCATGCCGTATGGTTTACAAAACATATTGTATACTAGATGAATACTTCAGCCAAGTTACTAGTAAGATATTGCCAAACTAAAATTCAGGCAAGTCATTAGTAGGAAACAGTGCAAAGCTGAAAATTAAGGTGCTGAGTAAATAAATTAGATAAAGTTAAATAAACTCAGAGTTTCAGAATCTTCAGATATCTACACATACTTACTTGATGATTAACTAAGATTGATCGGCAACATTAAGTCAAATTGGGATCAAACTACAAAAACAAAACAAAAATGGTTTGGTTAATTAATGTAATTGATAGAAATAAATATGCAGGAAATAAATGAAAATTGGGAATATAAAATTAGTGCTTTGCATGAAAATAGAAGGTGAGTATATATGTACCCCATGAAATTTGGGAGTGAAAGCTTCCATTGTTGCTTGGCTGTCCCATTGCAATTCATCCCACCACCTGCTCTGTCCTCGAACCTTGAATTCTGGAGGAGTTGTGTTTGCAGTGTTTGAATCAAATGGAAGCTTCTTCAGACTTTTGCATTCAATTACTTCCATCTCTTTCAGTGAAGGAAACGGCAATGCAAATTGCGGACAGATGCTCCTTAGCTTCGGTAGATTCCATAAAGTTAAAGACTTGAGAGACGAGAATAATAATATGCTAGTATCATCGTTCTGACCTCTTTGTTTTCTCACACGATGGATTTCAGTTTGTTCCTGCTGCGCATCTTCACCAATTAGCTCTTCCATTAAGTGACAATATCTCACGTAAAGAGTGCACAGGTTGGAAATGTAGATGAGCGAGTTCACATTTCGTATCTTGTTACAACATTTAATTGAAACGTGACGAAGATTGGTGAGGGGAGTATAAGCATAAGAAGATTTGCTAGAGGCGCTGATGTTGGCGCAGGACCCTAACTTTATTACTAACATGTCAGTACAATATGCTATTTCAAGTCTCTCCAGATGCTCCATTAAGCTCCTTGTAGATAAATCAAGCACATCTTCAGGTAATGATGTACATCGTACCAAGCTCAATTGCCTTGTACAACGACCTAGTTTCGAGGAGTTGAACAATCTTAACATAGATGGAGTCGAGCGTATCACGAGACCAAGATCCATTATGTGTTTCAACCTCTCCAATTGTTCTAGCATCTCTCTTTCTGTTTTTCTCTCTTCAGCTTCATTATCAATGTCCCAACCCCATTCAATATTTTGCTCCCTCGTGAATGTCTGCAACAACGAAAGACTCGATACAACTGTTCCTGGAATTGTTATATAACTCAGTAGCAAAAATCTCAACTTCTTCAACTGCCCGACCTCCAAAGGCAATCTTCTTACGCGTGTTCCTACTATGTTAAGATATTCTAAATTTATCAAACTACCGATCCCGGTCGGTAACACAAGTAAACTTCTATTGTCTGTCAGGTCCAAGACTTTCAAACAGGTCATAGATTGAAAAAACTCACACTCCAATTCTTGCAGGTTAGTATTCCTGATAATAAGGGTGACGAGATTGGAACAAAATGGCATTGATAACTTGTGTCGACTACTCACAAAAGGGTCATGTCCACTTTCCCATAGTGACACCTTTTCTGCATACCTCCATTTGTCAACTGATAGAACATCATCACCACTTAACACATCTACCCAAAACTTGTTATTCTTCTCCCCACGTTCACAAGCAAGCCATAAGGCCATGTCGCGGATAACGTCATGCATCTTGATGGTTCCTTCCTCTTCACCAACCTCCAACAAACACGCTTGCATCAAACTTTCGATAATTTGTCTCCCTTGGACAAGTGCATCATACACGCTATCATATTCATCTATTAACCTTTCAGTAAGCCAAAGTTTAATGATTTCCTCTTCTTCAATATTATGATCCTCAGGAAATATGGAACAATATTGAAAACATTGCTGAAGTGTAAGAGTTGGTAAGCTATCATAGCTAAATACCAACTTAGAAAATACTCCATCCTTCATACCTGGAAAGGTCGATGGATACTTCTCCAATGCTCTCTTTGCATCCTTCCACTGCCGAACATCTGTTTTACCTTTCATGGATTGCCCAATAGTGATTAGGGCCAACGGCAGACCTTGACACTCATCAGCAACATCTTTGACAAGTTCATGCAACTTTTGATGAGATTTTAACATGTCCTCCCCAACATTGGAGCGGAACAAATTTAGGGCTTGGTCTTGTGGCAAACATTCCACTTTTATGAACTTAGGAGCATTCATGCATTGACAAACCCTTTGAGAGCGAGTAGTAAATACAACTTTTGACATGTTCTTCGAGCAAGGTTGAGGAATCCCCACTTTAGAGAGTTCAAGTTTCTCCCATAAATCATCCAGTAGCACCACAAATTTCTTATTTTTAAGATTGTTGAATATTTGAATAGCTCTCTCATCCTCGCTACCATGACGCCAATCAAAATCATTCCTTATGTTTAATTTGTTTCGAATAGTCTCCTGGATTTTACTCACATTTGCTGATTTGGAGACCACAATCCATATAACCAAATCAAAACCATGGCCGGACTTCAAGAACTCATTGTTGAGTTGTTTCAAGAGGGTAGTCTTGCCTACTCCCCCAATTCCAAGTATCCCGATAATTGTGGAGTCTTTGTCTTGAACGGACTGCCATACCTCTTCTAACTTTGATTCAAATCCCACCACAATGCCCTCCATAGGCAGCTCGTCCACCAGAGCCGCCACCGAATTGTCATCAGCCACATCATCAAAACACCCTTTCTCTATTAGTCCTTCTACTTTAGGAAGCATCTCCAACACTTTTTTGCCAATACCATAGCTGGACCAACAGTTCTTGGGACAGCAACTCCCTACACATTTGTTTTCAACTTCACGAGTACCTTTCTGCAGAATTGGGTTCACTTTCCTTTCCAGGGTTTCTACACTGCGCAGCCAGCCAGTGACTTGGTTTCTGGGCCTCCTCTGTTGTTGTTGCGCATCCTGGACCCTGTTCTTCACATCTCGGCTGAGATTGTTGAGTTCATCCATAGCATCCCTCAAAGAGATGAGGTTGCCCTCAAGACCACTAATATAAGCAGCATGTTTGTTGGAGCAGTCCCACAGGCAAGGGACAATGTTCCACATTTGGCCCAAACAGTCCATAGATCCAAGTAGCCTGCAAGTGATAATAATATAATTAGTGTATGCTCTCTCATGTTTGTCCCCTCTGTACCAAAAATTTAACTGGAGACCGAACTAGTCTGCTGACCAGGATTATCAGTTCATAAATAATAGGGAAATGTAACTATGTAAGCTACATATACTTTTCCACTCAAACGTAATTTCAGTATGTCTAGTTCAACAATTGTGTGTAAGTCCACTGATATTGTCTACAAGTCCAGTTTTGCCTATTTTTCAGACTGATAAATGTATGTGTGTCGATAAATGTATACAAGTCCACCAATAATTGTTTGCAGGGAAAATACATATAAAACACATGCACAAAGTGCACATGCGCCAAGCTAATCCTCTTCCTAAATAATATTATTAGTAATCTAACTATATTCACTTAACAAAAGAAAAGGTATAAACTTGTCTTGAAAATAACAAATTTTAAGAGGAGTACTAACATATGGCCAATTGGCCACCCTCGTCAAGGATGGCCTAAACTTTACCCTCCAATACCGATTAATACCTTATTAATCTAAAATTTGAACAGACTAATTTACCCATAATTTGTTTTCATACTTTAGAATTATACCACCTCAAACATATGAAAATTCCAGTCACCAGTATCTTCAAAAATCAAACTAAACAGATTTAAAATAAAGTGCAAAAAAAAAAATCAAAATTAACCCAAACTTACCAAAATCAAAATAAAAATACCCCAAACAAAACCAAAATCAGCCCCAAATCAAACTAAAGCAATTCAAATTAAACCAAAATTCACTCATAATAAACTAAAATCAACCTTAAAGACCAAATCTAAACAAAACCAACCCAAACAATACAAGATAGACACAGATTCACTCAAAATGAACCTAAAATCCATTCACATTTGCCAAAAATTCGGCTCCAATAAGAGGAGCTTCTAACTCGCTTCTCCGGCAGCCCAAAGCCGCCGCAGTAGCCAGCCAGCAGCCACGCCATCAGTTTCCGGAGCAGAAACAGTAGCCAAATTCCGGCGAAAAGATCCGTTCGAATACGCATTCCGGCGATCCGGCGATCCGGCGAATGAGGAGAGAGGAATGGGAAGGAAGAGAGTGATCGATGAGAGAGAAGCAACCAAGGCTGTGATCTGATGCGGTTTGCCCACGTCAGCAGGTGAGTTAGGGCTTAGATCTGGTGTGGACGAGTCATGTGGGCTCAAACTCGGGTTGAGTCGACTCCTTGAGTCCACCGAGTTGGCCCCTTGACTCGATCCACTTGGCCGAGTTAACCTTCTTACTCGACAAATCCCGTGTAAAGTAGATCGTCGACGTGGCGAACTTCAATTGGCCGAAGGAAAGAGTCGCCACATGGCACGAAGGTCGTGGTTGAGGCAGCGGCCACACATGACACAACAAATATTGTTCAAAAACCTCTTAATAAGTTTTTAGTGTTTGTCTAGATAATTTCATTTTCACACTTTCTTCGATGTTGATCAAGACATGTTTATAGTCAACTCACGTTATTTCTATGGTTTTCTACGTTGTTTTCAAAAAATTGCACTTTTTTGTTACTTAATTTCCACCCTTTAAATATCACGTTAAAATTAACTCACGTGGGGTATTATCTAGAGTAGTATTTGCACTTATTTGCATTAACAAGTGTGGAACCCCGACTTAATCCGCACTTCTTTCCTATAATGGTAACTTGTTTGAGTTTATATGAATTTGTAACAAAGTGGGATCGGATCCAAATTGTAAAGGAACCGAAGAAGAAGTTCGCTTGGAACTGAAATATGAACAACAAAACCACACTCAAGAAATATGAACAAACTTGATGAAAGAACGAGAAAACATCGAACGAACTAATAGATCAATGGTATATATATAAAACTGAAATTTTTACTAACCTTGTAATGTCCAAATCTTGAAGCAAGAAGTTAAATTTTTAGAAATGAAACAAAGAAAGCAAATGATATGAGCTTTGATGGAAAGAAGAAAGAAGACTTCTTAAGAAATAGATTAGGAAAACAATGGATTATTTATTAGTACCAAAATGTTATGAAGATGGTCATATTTTAATTAGGTTTTGTTGTGAAATAGAATTAAAAAAAATTTTATATAAACAAAATTCTGTCAAAGAGTGGAATTTGATTTTAAGTTAGATAGACTATGTCAAAACTCAAAAGATTCTCATCAATCTCACACAAAATTTTCAACAGTTGACTTTGTATTTAAAATTTGATCACAACTCAATACTTGGAAAAGTGGATATCACAATAATGGAGTGGTTGGTAGTAATATTTTAGAATAATGGTAGCATTTGCATAAATAAAGAATAATAAAAATGTTGTCCCTAGGGGGTGGCGCAATTGTCAAAACACACGTCTGCACGTGGGAGGTCGTAGTTTCAAATTTCATTACGTCGGGTGCGGTGGAATTTTGAGTTAAAAGGGGAGAGAAACCTCTTGTTGTGTAGCTCAAGCGATAAAACACAAAAAGAATAATCAAGGTTGATTTCGGGCAAGAAATTAAATTTCAAGTGTCATTTACATTTGAAACAGTAAAGAATTTGAAGAATAATAATGGTTGTAACTTTGATTCTACTTTGTTTCTCTATGTTCCATTCTTGAGGTTGTGTATCTTCTTTGTCATTACATATACTATATATATGTATGTGTCTTCTTCAAGTCCCTTTCTCTATAATATTGCAGATAGAAATTTTCATGATCATCATCATCTATCTATCTTCTGGTTGGTCATCATCTTCTGGATAAACCTACAGAGATGCAAATATGAACACCATAAATACGAATAAACTTTCATGACATGACGTCTTAGATGAATTTAGACCTGACAAATCAGAATGCGAGTCAAGTTTGGACTAAATCTGCTCGGGCTGAGGTCTAAACTCGGAAAAAAAATTGAACTCAGATGTTGTCATTTAACACGCGTTTAAGAACATGCACTTAGATTTCATATCTTACCTGACGTATATCGTCATTGAAGCTAACACTTCTGATCCTCAACTCGCCTCTTCGGGTTGTCAGTTCATCTGATTTCTCCGCGTCACACATCTCCGATTCCACATTTCCATTTGCAGTTCCAATTTCCACTTCCTGATACAATTACATAGTCATATTTCATGTATAAGCTTATATAATTCGCAAAAAAATAGGGTAAAATACTTTTGCACCGGCTGGACTGTCATTTTCTCTAGAGTTAGTCCTTATCCGAATTTTTAAGAGATTCAAAATGAACAAAATTATAGTTTCACAATCCTAATTGCACAAATGGAGATCCAATATAATTCTTGAAACAATGTAACTAATGCTGAATTCAAGCTGTGTTCATGATCTGAGCGTACCTTGAAAGAGAGGCTTAAAGAAAGTCTTGGAGTGCCAGTGATTTCTTCGTATTCAGCAGCATCAAGTTCTTTCAAATGCTGAGGTTGAAACACCTTGGGAAGTAGATGCTGCCTTATGCCGATGAGAATGAAAAATGGCAATGGAAACAAGATTCCGGCTATAGGTATCCATGTGACACCAAAACATATCAAGAAATAGACCAATTGGAAGAGTGTGAATATTGCTATGAATTTGTATGGAACTGACTCCACAAAAGAAGCATGAACACCTTCCAAGATCCTGCAAATTCAAGAAAAAGTTCACAGAGATTGCGCGAATTAGTTCATCTTATAGTTTATGGACCAAATTTGAATATTCATTTCTTGTGTTTGTTACAAGGATATGTCACTTACTTGTATCTGCGTCGGGGTGTAATGAAGAGGAGGAGCATCCTTTCCCAGAACTGGTTCCCGGGAAGGCTGTCGATGGCCATGTATGCAAAATATCCCCACAAAACTGATGTTGGTACC
>JAYMTF010003806.1:0-14399 GCA_036897485.1 Pelargonium nanum | reverse complement strand
AAAATGCCACGTCAGCGCACTTAACGGATTCCGTCAATGTATTTGACGGAATCTCCTGATTTGGCTCGATTCTGAAATCGTTTGGACTAAACTGGGACGTTTGAATAACCTATGGACTAAATTGGCTCGTTTGATAGTTGAGGGACGAAAATGGCACGTTCTGGATAGTTCAGTGACTAAATTGACACTTTTCCTATAACTAATGATCGTATACTATGTGTAGGACTACTAGATATTAGACTATTCGAGTTTCGGGTCAGATATTGTATTTTAGTTAAGAAATACCTATCTTATCGTAATTAGTAGCAACAAAATGTTTATAGGTAGTGACTTTAGTTGTTGTCAATAACTCCATTTCTTGTAGTGAATAAATGTCCAATTTTGCAGGAAAAGGTGTCGAAAGTACTACATTAAAGGCGAGAAGAAAGGATCCCTAGATACGTTTCTTGAGAACATGCCTGGAATGCCGGATAACATCAAGTACGATGGGGAAGGACACTTCTGGGTTGCCTTAGCCGCGGTATTACAATTTTTTTATGCAAACCGTCATTGTCAATCATAACATGCATATGTCACACTACATTCATATATATCGCCCTTGAATTATTAGGATCCGTCTAATTTAGTTCATAATCTAGGTTTATGTTAGAATGGTCCTCAAACTATTAGAATTAAACAAAATGGTATATGGCGTTAAATGTAGTTCAACTTTTCGATTAGTTTTATTAACACGAGACTGGAAATAAGTACAAATTAAATTAATTAGTTGATTAGTTTTATTAACATGAGACTGGAAATAAGTAAAAATTAAATTAATTATACAATCAGTACTGATTGTGACATTACATTATTTGAATGCTTAAATGTAATGTCAACACATATTGTTGCATATGTTGTGTTGTTGTTATCAAAAACTAATGTTCATGATCCATATTTGGGAGTGCTTTATATAATTACTCATTTTAGTTTTAATAACAAGCCAAAGAAAATAATAATGCTAAATTAGTCATAGACAATTTTGGTCGATTTTCAATAGTACGAGGACTGTTTGGCCTAAAATTTCTTTGTGTTCATATGCAGGGAGCTACTCCGGCTTGGGAATTGGCATACAAATATCCTTTCATTCGGAAGATTATGGGAATCTTGGAGAAGTACGATTTGCGGCCGTCAATGGAGAAGAATGGCGGAGTTTTGGCCGCTGATCTCGACGGAAAACTTGTTGCTCACTATTATGATGTTGAATTGTCGATGATATCGAGTGGGTTAAAGATTGGTGATCATGTATACTTAGGTTCCGTTGTCTCGCCGTACATGCTTCGTCTCAATTTGACTCAATATCCAGCAACTGCCGAAATA
Organism: Pelargonium nanum; assembly: GCA_036897485.1. Taxonomy (NCBI): domain Eukaryota; kingdom Viridiplantae; phylum Streptophyta; class Magnoliopsida; order Geraniales; family Geraniaceae; genus Pelargonium; species Pelargonium nanum. The sequence continues at coordinate 13,043 of JAYMTF010003806.1, read as the reverse complement.
TAAAGCACTATAGAGTAGCGTTGACAATTTCAGCCCGAACCTTGGGACATCTGAAATCCGATTCGATGCGAAGCATGTTTGATCAAACAAATCCACATACCCGGATCCCGAAATATGAACAAACCCAGAACCTTTTTGGGTTAGATTTGGGGTTTTAAGTTCGAATTTGTATTACCAACTCTATTATAGAGGTGACTATTCGAGTTTCGGGTCGGATTTAGATCATGTTTTTTTGCGTTTTCGATTTGAAAGATCTAATCCGATGATTGATTGGGCTTTTTTATAACTTGAACTTGTAAAATTGCTGATAGGGTTTTAGGTGCATGCAAGTTCGGGTCCAAATTATCTCAGCTCTATGTACTGGATAACTTTGATATAATAATAGTCCTATTCTAGTGCAAAATGTGTGAATAATGAATTAGTGAAGTTTAGGCAGTGTAATTATGTTTTGCTTCAACTTCTAATAAATCAGAGATTCGGAACCAAGAAAGATTTGTTTCGGGAAAACAATTGAGTGCACAAATAAATGTACAAATTACATATTCGTATGTGCATTTAAGCTTTCCTTTGTTCCAACATAGTTCAGTATGTAACGGTATCATGAAATTCATTTAACATAACATTTACTTGAGTTTCTATTCTTTTCAGAATATTTTTCATGACTTCAGTGTCGTGTAGGATTGGCAATATGGGTTATTACATGTGACCGGATACAAATTAATTTAAGTGTTTCATTTACGTCCCTCAATTATGCATTTTTGTTTCAACGAAGCATTCATTGTCACATAAGGCCGGAAATTTGGAATCTGTTACGTGACACGACACGAGTTTAATTAAATTTGTGTCGAATAACTCAAACCACTTAATAATTGGGTTGTGTTCGTCTTGAGCCCGTGTAACCCGCCCAATTCGTTTGTTGACTCACCCATTTAAGGGTTAATGTAAAACTTCAAACATATCGTGTAAATTTGACCCATATAAATACATCGATCAGGTCGGGTCAGGTCAATATTAACTAAACTATTTAAACATCTTAGTTGTATAATCATGTCGTCACATTCCACATATAAATATATTATATTTGCGTCATGTAATTTAACTCATTTTATAATTAAATTAAACTTAGTTAACTCACTTATCAAAATACTAAAATTTAAACACGACACGACCACAAACTTGGCATCATCTACCAAGCCCTAGTGCCACATGGTTGTCACAATCATGTAAGACAAGTTGAATACTTTTGTTTCAACTCAGAAGTAGTCAAGCAACTATTTGTGACTCTTACCCAAATCCAAGAACCAATCACAACCATACATGTAACTATATGAATGGAAACATGTAGTAGTTCAAGAGTTCATATTTTCATATTGTAACAAAATGGCAAGCAACCACAAAAATAGAAAGCCATTTGTGATAGCTTGTAGCTCCATCTTTCTTTTCTTCTTGATTTTTTTCTTTTTATCATCTTCATCGATGCAATTCGTCGGAGATACGAAGGTTATCAATGGCGGGAGAATATTCGGTAGAAATGCATCAAGACAATTTGACCATAATGGTAATGTTGAAAGTAGCCGTTCACACTCAGCTCCTCATGGGCGATGAGAAGATAATAAAGATGAAGTTGAGTTTTAAGGAGCGCTTCAATTCAAAAGAGTTCTTAAACAATAACGATTGTTGCGTTATGTTCCAGTCAATCCTATAATCTAGTTCTTCTCGTTGCATTCTTTTCTCTCCAGAAGATTAATATTATTTTCATAATCTTTTCTTATTATGTAGTTTGTTTATTTAAATCAATGAAACTGAAATGTTTACTCATGATATCCCCCAAAATCAATGTTTGTATGGTAAAAACGTAAGACAAACACAAACCTCCAAAGCTTCAAAAAATATAAGGAGATAAGTATATATATATATTCATGAACTCTTAAATATGAACTTAAAATGGTCCTTACATGCACATTAGTTTTTTTTGGTTAAGTGGTCTGACTTGAAATTTAAAATATATTAAATTATCATTATTTTTCAATTATTTTGATGACGGGATGAATCAAATGTTGATTACGTGAGTTGTTTAATACAAAATGACCGTTATTTGAACTTAAAAAGCACAAACATAAACTCATATGAACGAATCCGCTTCCTAGAAATAATAGTCAAAGATCGATATGGCGAGAACCTTTGAATATAAGCATTGATTATTGACACAATAGTCAAGTATTGAAGCCACCATTTGTGACTCTCAGGACCTTCATTTTCAAAGCCAAAACCAATAACAACAATACACTGTTCTCATATAAATAGAAGCAACTTGGTTGTAGAGCTTACAATATAACAAAATGGGTAGCAACAACAGCAATGGAAAGCCATTTGTGATAGCAATTAGTTGCAGAAGAAGCTACATCTTTCTTTTGCTCTTGTTTTTGTTCTTATTTTTCTCATCATCTTCATCGATGCGATTCGGAGAAGCAACGTCAAAAAGTGCCCTAAAATTGAAGGGTTATTGGCCTAATAAATCGAAGACAATGAGAAGTATATTACAAAGAGGTCCTATTGCCCTCCTGGAAGCTCCATAGGTACCAGAGTTAGCAAGTCACCTACAGCTCCTCATGGACGTTGAATTAATTCTTGGCTACTTCACTTGTATATATAAGCAGGACTGGCGATGCGGGATGAACCGGAAGCCGGGTTACGGTCTCCAACTGCGCGCTAACCTAGAACCCACAAAAGGTGTTGGTCGATTAAGACAGCAGGACGGTGGTCATGGAAGTCGAAATCCGCTAAGGTAACCAAGACATGTTAGACCAAGTGGTTAAAACACTTTGGATTCTCTGTGAGGTCTCAAGTTCGAGCCTTCTTGTCGACAGTATGGAGTGGGATTTGTGGGGTGTTGCTGATAATATATATATATATATATATATATTTATAAATCCAACGGGTCACTTCGTTAAATTTATAGATCCAGCGAGTCGGTTCGTGGGTTCCAACAAATTGTTAAGACAAGTATGTGTAATATTTTAATGAGTTGTCAAGTTATTATTGGTTTGACGTAGACTTAAACAAAAATAAAATTGCTATGTATATAGGAACAACTATACAAGTCGGAAACGATGTCAGAAATGCTTGACATTTGACAGGTTGAAGGAAAACAACGATTTTATCAAGACACACTAAGCTGTGTGGTCTTGATATTTTATCCATCCGAGATCATTAGGTTTTCAGATTAACGTTTTAAATATTTATTTCATTTTTTTGTATTTTTGTAATATAGTTTTCTTTAATTTTTGGCACTAGTCCGTTTATTAACTCATTCATTTAAGGGTAAAAATGTAACATTTCAAACATATAGTATAAAAATTTACTCATATAAATTGAATGAGACAATTATATCAAATCTTGTCAGGTCAAAATGATCGATCCAGTTATTTAAATGTGTTAGTCGTGTTGACCCATTTAATTATAAGCATATTGCGTTTGTGTCGTGTAATATACCTCATTTAATAATCTAATTTAATTTAATTTAACACATTAATATAATATTAAATTTTTAACACAAAGTACGTGGACACAAATTGCCCGACAATTTTACCCAAATCCAAGAGCCATTCACAACCATACATGTAAGTATATATATGAAAACATGTTGAAGAGATCATATATTCATATTACAACAAAATGGCAATCAATGTTAGTAGCCACAAAAATAGAAATCCATTTATGATAACTTGGAGCTCCAATATTTTTCTTTTCTTCTTAATTTTACTCTTTCTATCATCTTCATCGTCGCGATTCGTCGGAGCTACGAGGATTATCGATGGCGGAAAAGAAAGAGCTCCAAACCATATGAAAAATGTTTCGAAAAACGATTCTTATTATACCGATAAGTGTGCAGGTGAGGTTTGTGGCAGCCATTCACCCCACGGTCCTCATGGCCACGGGCGATGAGAAAATTATAAAGATGAAGTGGAGATCAATGAACGTCTCGATTCAAAAGAGTTCTTAAATATTTACGATACAGTAAAGTAAAGTTATGTACAAGTCTTTTCTCTATTTTGTTTAATATTTCTTGTCGCATTTCTTTTTTCTCAAGAAGATTATTATCTTGATAATCTTTTCTTATTGTGTAGTTTGCTTATCTAAATCAATAAAATTGAAATTTTTCTTTATGATAATCCTTAAGAATCAGTGTTTGTATGGTGAAGACACATGAGAATCTCCAAAACCACAAAAAATAAGGAGATAAGTGTATATATACATATATATATAAAATAAAAAAAATCAAGTATATTTTTTAAATAAATATTTAATTTAAACGTGTCAGTTCAATATCTACTCAACTATTTAAACGTGTTAGACGTGTCATGTCGTGTCAATCTACTTATAAACATATGTGTTCGTGTAATTTAACTCATTTAATAATCGAATTAAATGTCATTTAATTTATTTAATATAGTACTAAACTTTAAACATCACATGCGAAAATGAAATATGCTAAACCCTAGTGCCACAAGTGATAATAACACCGATTCACGACCGAAATCTGACTTAGACATCAGAAGAGATTCAACCAAAAAATATCTAGTTGTAGAAGTAGATACTTGAGAGCGTTAGAAGAACCCATCAAGTCGTCGTGAAAACTCTTCAAAAACACAAACACGAACTCACACGAACCAATCCAATTCCTAGAAAAAATGGTGAGGACTTTTGAATATAACCATTAGTATTCAATAGTCAAGTAATATTCGAGCCTCCATTTGTGACTCTCACTTCAATATTATTCAAAGCCAAAACCAAACAAAACAGTACGTAGTGTTTATATAAATAGAAGCAACAACATGGTAGAAGAGATCATCACATTATATAACAAAATGGGTAGCAAAAATGGAAAGCCATTTTTGATAGCAAATAGTTGCAGAAGAAGCTGCATCTTTCTTTTTTTCTTGTTTTTGTTCTTGTTCTCATCATCTTCATCGACGCGATTCGTAGAAGCAACGTCAAGAGGTGCCCTAAAATTGAAGGGTGATTGGCCTAAATCCAAGACTATGAGAAGTATATTACAAAAAGGTCCTGTCTCGGGTAGCAGTTCACCTGTAGCTCCTCATAACCGCTGAATTCATAACTACATGATCGCTTACATATTGACGTAGGAACAGCTGCACAAGTCGAAAACGATGTCTAAATCGCATGAAATTTGACAAGCAGAAGGAATAGGTCGATTTGATCGAGACACACATATATTTTAGCCGTTTGAGGTTGTTTAGGCCCTCAAATTGACGTTTTAATTATTTATTTCATTTTCTTGTATTTAATAAATAATTTTATTTTATTTTAATTTTCTATTATCTGTATTACAGTTTCTTACCAAACTGAATAGACATACACAACTTTCATTATGTATCAAAACTGTAATTATACAGTTACTAAAAAGTCTATAAAATGGCTTGAACATTCTGTATTCAGCATTTCGAAATCAATTAAAGTATAATTATTCAATGATTTTCTTTTTTTATTCGTTGCGTCGTATATATACACACGTAATGACCAAGGCATGTTGGGACAAGCGGTTGATACGTTTTGGATTTCTTTTGAGGTCTCAAGTTCGAGCTTCCTTAACGACGGAATGGGGTGAGATTTATGGATTTAAGGGTTAAACTAACAACTAACAGGGTTACGCCCCCACTAGGGAGTGAGAAACACAGGCCGCGTTGACCTGCTTGTCCCGTTGCTCGTCAAGAATATATATATACATATACACACACACGCAATGATTGTAAATCAATGTTTGCAATGTTTTCTTATTATTGTTCCTATAAATCAACGCTAGCTTGCACATGAAGGCACACAACATTCTCCGAAAACACAAAAAAAAATAAAAATAAGAATATATATATCGATTAATTGAGCTACATAACAGGAGGTAGCTCACCCCTATAAACTCAAACAAAGTCACCTCATATCATCAGTAAAGAGACTCGAGCCCGAGATCTCAAAGAAAATATGAAACGTTTAATCCGTTTGGCCCAATCTGTCTTGTTAAGATAAGTAAATATTAATGTAAAAACATTTCAAGTACATTTTACAAATATTTAGAAACTTCTACAATGTATTAGGTGAGGACTTTTAGTCTTTAAGTATCCATTAAACTATTAATACAGTCTAGTATTGAAGCCACCATTTGTGACTCTCATGACCTTCATTTTCAAAGCCTAAACCAAACACAAACAACACAATGTGTCTATATAAATAGAAGCAACTTGTTTGTGGAGACCAGGCAACAACAACAACAATGGAAAGCCATTTGTGATGGCAAATAGTTGCAGAAGAAGCTGCATCTTTGTTTTGCTCTTGTTTTTGTTCTTATTATTTTCATCGTCTTCATCGATGCGATTCGTAGAAGCAACATCAAGAGGTACGATGAAGAGAGATTGGTCTGAATCCGAGATTCTGATAAGTATGTTACCAAGAGGTCCTGTTCCTCCTTCTGGACCTGCCGTAGCTAGCAAGTCACCTACAGCTCCTCATGGCCGTTGAGTTCATGGCCACATCACTTTTTGAATAATGCTTCAAAATTGTTGTGGTTAGTAGTTTCCATGTTTTAGCTTTTAGCTTTTAGATTGGTTTGTTATGTGGATTTCTATATGTTTGGGTTGTATTCACTTTGAATTTTAATAAACATATGGAACGGGTTGAATATCCCGTCAATAAATGTTAAACTGATATATATCCGATGTAGGATATTATTACCCACTTCAACACTTCCCTTCACATGTGAGTCTCACAATTTTTTTTATCAGTGAGCTCAACATGAAGCATTTTTTCTTCAACACGTGGACCGCTGCAAGCATGACCATCTTCAAACGGATCAGAGACAACATAAACGGGTCACTTTCGAGCCAATGTCGAGATCAAAACCAGCTCTAATACCATGTTAAACTTATATTTATCCGATGTGGAATGTTATTACCCACTTCAACAATATGAATAATAAAATGAGATGAAAAAAGTATAAGAATACTGCAATTTAGTGAGAGAATAACAATACAGTGATAAGAAAATCAATCTGAGATGAATTTATTCAATAGATGGGAAGAGACTGAAACGTCAGTAAGATTAAAATTAAAATATAAACCAAAATTTTCCGAGAAAAGTGGACGATTTCTCGGAAAGGGTTCAAGCTGTCACACAAAGCATGTGACCATTACTACGTGTCACAATTCCGTACCGTTAGATCCACTGAGTTCCAAATTCCCAGCATCGAGACACGTACACCAACAGCTCTGACGATCCAACGGTCCGATATTTCTCAGGCTACTTTCCCATCCATTTTCTGGTTGGATGACGAGAAAATCTCAGCTACTACGCGGAGAGAAAGCTGAAAGAAGGACAACGATGGTGACAAGTAACTGAGCCAGAGCGAAAGTAGTAGTAAAAGCATCAAAAATGAAGAAAATATCAAGAAACCGAGTTCGCAGTGAAATCTTCCTCATGTGAGCGAGCTTCTCCGATCTGATTTTCTTTTTCTCGTCGATCTTCAAATCCTGTTCAAATCGATCTCTCAGGAAAACCAAGTTGACAGTGAAATTTTCTTCATGTGAGCGTCTCTGATCTGGTTTTCTTTTTCTCGCGGATCTTCAAATCCTGTTCAAATCGATCTCTCTGCGATGGCGAAAGGATCGTTCTACAGAGAAGAGGAGGAAGAAGAAGAAGAGACTGAAAGTGACGATGGTGATGAGAGCGGTGTTGGAGTGGAAGAGGACGAATCGGAGGAGGAGGAGATCAGGGAGAGGAGTAAGAGGATTATGATAAGATTGGTGAGCGGGAGGAGCGGCGGCGGAGAGATCGAGTCGGAGAGTTTCGGCGGAGGCGGAGGATCCATCTGCTGTCAGGCGGACGAGTGTAGCGTCAACTTGAGCTTGGCGAAGAAGTACTACCGGCGGCACAAGGTCTGCGAGCGCCACGCCAAGGCCGCGGTGGTTTTGGTCGCCGGCGTCCGCCAGAGGTTCTGCCAGCAGTGCAGCAGGTAGTGGTTCCGAATCGGAAGTCTCTAGAACTTTGCACAATTGCACACCAAGTGCTTGATGATTTGTTTGAGTGAACAAATTGGAATGGAATAATGGAGGCTAAAGATGTTGATTTGCAGGTTTCATGAGATCTTACAGTTTGATGACAACAAGAGGAGCTGCCGGAAACGGCTGGCCGGCCACAATGAGCGGCGGAGGAAGGCTAGTTCGGAGCTGCCGGAGGAGGAGCCACCGTCGATGCCGGAGATGAACTGCGCAACTAGGCATCACAGCTACAGTGGCAAGCACTTTCGAGCTAGATGAGACTGTCTACATAATTTGGCTTGTTTGTTACTGAGAATTGACTGTGCCACTGTGGGAGACATTTTGGCTGTGTTATGTAATGTTACTTTTGTAGCTTTATGATTGTAGAATTGATATCTCTAGGCTGACAATTTGGATTATGATCGAATGTGACATGAATACAAGTAGGTGTGTGTTTAGGTAAACCGAGTTTGTTTTGATTAACCGCGCACATTCAATAATTGGATCGTGTTGGTGTTGAACCCGTCTCACCATTTATTGACTTGCACATTTTAAGAATGAAAATGTAAATTTTCATATGTAACACATAAAAATGAACTATATATAAACTAAGGGGTTAAATATTTCAACTCATTTAATAAAAAATTCAATATATTATTGACCTATTAAATATAATACTAAATTTACAACCCAAACATTATTTGCAAACTCGAATGTCACCCTATACAATGGGTATTTTCGAGTATGGGTTTGAAAAGGCCAAACATACCCGATCAGAAATTGATACCCTATGGTTTATTGTGTGACCTTAACCTGCAAAATACGGGTTCAATTTCGAGTGCTGGAAATTCAAATTGTCAACTCTTGATAATTTTCCATGACCCACATCTATAGCATTCTTTTCTTCCTAGGTTAATAGACTTTTCTCCTACCCATCACAAAACAAAGATTTATGTATAGAAGCAAGCATTTCAATGGTTAGCTTATAAGATGTTCTAAGCTCAAACAAGAGGAAAAGTTTATCACAGGCATAAACCTGTACACACCTGCAAATGGAACCTTGAAGGCTTTAATATGTGAAGCAAACTATAGAGTATATCCACTTTTCCCTACAGCCAAAATACAAGTTATCACTGTAATGAACCACATTATTTTCAGCATCAATTGTGGTTATAATTTTCAATAGTGTGATGAAAAATTGGACGAGTTCCGCGACAAATCAACAATTTAACCTCTTTAGTTTTGGGAAGATAATGTTGGAAATATAATCGCCTTCGATTAATCCAAGGCAGCTATAACTGCATCAACAACCTCTTGAGTGGTGCTGGTGCCTCCAAGGTCCTTTGTTCGGTACTTACCCTCTGATATTACCTTTTTCACGGCAGTTTCCAATCGGTCAGCAAATGAAGGAAACTGGAGATGTCTTAGCATCATAGCAGATGAGAGAAGCAGAGCCACTGGATTTGCTTTCTTTTGCTCGGATAGTTTCTCGTTGCCCACATTTCCGGCTGAAGCACCTTGCTCAAAGACAGCATGATCGGCCCCGACATTACCTGCAAAAGAGAAATACGTCATGGCAAATTAGGACGAGAAACCTTTTCAAGTCACAGCACAGTAGGATGGTTGAGAGAGAAATAAACCTAATGCAGCACATTTTTAGGAATACTCCCTCTGTCCCCCAAAATAAGTGTTTGGTTTCTCTTGTATTTTTTTCCCAAAATAAGTGCCTCTTCGGTTCTTTTCTTTTTTAGGAAGTTGGTTGTTCATGAATTACCAATAATTTCCTTATTACAAGTTAGAAAGTACTCCCTCCGTCTCAAAATGAGTGTCCTGTTTGTCTAAATTTTTTGTCCCACAATGAGTGTCCTGTTTCTATTTTTAGGTTATTATATTATTGTTTTTCTCATATTACCCTTATCACTTATGAACTGCACATGGGCAAATCTAAACTGCACATGGGGTGTAGTGGGGAAGTAAGGGTAATATTGGAAACACATTAAATTATTTTGTAATCCCTAATTTTTGCAAAAAATGGAAACAATACACTCATTTTGGGACGGAGGGAGTATATCTTAAGTTTGTTACAACACATGTTCATAAGGATACAAGAGGAAATGCACAACTCTATCTTCTCCTTATTTTTTCTCAAAATGGAAATAAGACACTTATTTTTGGTCGGAGGGAGTATATAATATGGGAAAAGGCTTAAAAACTAATGATAATATCCTAAATTGTACCTTTAGTTTGCAAGCCCTACTTCCTAACTCAGACTCTAGGTGAAACTATCCCACACTATATCATAAATTTTGGTCCATTAATATAAAGTTTCGTCGCATTAATCTATACTTATTTGTCTATTAGATTTTCAAAGCTGGCAAAGAAAATCAAAGTCAAACAGTACACGCTAGGACTGATAACCATAACTATTTTACGGCTGTCACGGACAGGACTGATAACCAACTACCAAAGGGAATAAAGTAATAAACATTATATGAGATAATCTATTATCTTATACCGTATGTAAATGCTAAAATCAATGAGTCGAGCCTCTGCCCTTACTGTTTTGGCACCAATGCTTCATTTATGTGTCTAATATATATCATTTCTACTATATTTAACCATTATATAAGATTAAAGCAAAAAATAGAAGCTTAATAGATATGTCAATTTAAATTGGTCCAATTAGATGGACATTACCAGTTTGTCCAGGGTTGTCGATTAATTTGATTGACAACGTTCCTAGTAAATTATTTTTCACTGACGGAACAAAATAAACTTTGAAAGCAAAAGAAAAATATATTAAGAACTTCAAAATCAAAATATTGTGGTGAATTACCTCCTGGCATGACTCCAGTACCACCAGCAATACCAGCAGCTGTGTTTGCAACAAGATTACCATATAGATTTGGTGTTACCTGCAAAATGATGACCATCTTGCCTTAGATGCAGAACCATTTTCTCTACTTGATACAAAAACAATTTTAAAAAATTAAGACCAAGCAATAAAACAGATAAATCCTGGTGCTGGTATATCCCCCAATCCATCCAGATGTATGTACCATTAACACCTCAATGAAATAAGACCTAATATCCATTTTCCCCTCAAGCAACAATCACTTATTTTGAAATATTAAAACAAATCCCCAACAGAAACGAAGGATAATATGATGCATCATTTCCCACATTCTTTAGATGGGGATAATTATTTCTTAGAGAACTGGATGTAAATGGTTCAAGAACAAATTATACATTAGAGTACTTTATTACTCAAATAAACATCAACAACCTTGCAGAACCGAAAATAAAATACAGTAACATATTTTATCCCATTAGTTATATGGTTTAAGCTTATCTTTCTTTTTTTAATGATTATTTTCATTAGAATATTTATGATCACAAAAAATTAACTATTAACCATTGTAGAGAAAGTAACCAAAAAGTTATAATACTTTATTGCAAATGGTTTACCTTCCAAAGATTGCTACATAGAAGCACAGATATGATGTACAATACTTTTAATAACATATTCCAATTTAAGCTGAAATTGCACACGGGAAAACTGCATAGTAATTGTTGTGTGTGTGTCACGAGATTCACATACCATGACATCAAACTGCTCAGGCTTTGACACAAGTTGCATGCAACAGTTGTCCACAATCACTTCATTGTACTTGATCCCAGGGTATTTTGTAGCAACTTCTCGACAAGATTCTAAAAACAGACCATCCGCAAGCTTCATAATGTTTGCTTTGTGCACAGCAGTCACCTTCTTTCTGTTGTTTAGGTAAGCATACTCAAAGGCATACTGAGCAATGCGCTCTGAACAGAACTTTGTTATCACCTAGAAACAGTGTAGCATGAGAACAAACAACAATGTACAACTGTGCAATGTGGAGAGGAAAGCTTCACCAAAAGATAGCTAAAAATTGTATGACAGAAGATATCAAAATTAAGAAATGGTTTATTATTGCAAACTTTATAAAAATGGCTTTATTCTTGTAGATGCATACAGAAACCTCTATGGTAAAGCAATATTGATAGCTAAAAACCAAAAGTTGCAGAAACCTTGACACTATGAGATGCAATCATGCTTTATAGAGGAATTTTTTTCAATCATCATCAAGAAGAAAATTGCTCACCAAAAATAACAGGGGCTCAGCAGTCAGCACACATAATCGCATCTTATACAGTTGACCCTAATCTATTGAGATATCATACTCAAAAGACCTTAGCAGATTCATCTATCAAACATGCTCCTAAAAGTACTGTAGAGGAGAAAATTTGAATTCCTCAGTTCCAAATAGCTAGGAAGTTTCGGTGATAGCAGTGACTACGAAATGGACATACCGATTCAACTTAAAGTATATTGGTGAGATCAAGAAATCATCAGTCCACAATGGACCCATATCCATAACAAATACCACAACATTATAGAACACCATTAGCCCTAAGGTCTTACATAATAATCACTCATAAGCTAAACATCAAAAACATACTTGAAAGTGAGTCATTCGTCTTTAAATCTCGCTCTGTTACCTTCTAACTATAACAGTTCAACCCGCAACAAAGTATAATTCGACCATGGCAGGTTACTTGAAAAGCTCCTACTCCAGCAACTAGGTTTATAACTTATAAGAATTATATATATATATATATATATATGTATATATATAGCATCCTAACTGCGTAATCATCTGAACTAGCAATATTCACAACCACAGTTTACACTTAATGGAAGCATAGTTGCAATCTATATCAGTAATCAATGGAAATTATGAATCATATAGTCTTGAATCACATAATTTAACATATGAACTTGACTGGTTAGCCAAATTTAACACACATAATAGTATAATATAGCTAAATTCAGGATATAAAATTGAGTATAGCTAAATTCAAATGGAAACCAGTAGTACCTTCAGGCTTTCCACAACGCCTGGAACGACTTCATGCTCGAGCCCAGCGTACTCTCCCTCCGTGTTCTCCCTGATCACCACA
>JAYMTF010003805.1:0-14400 GCA_036897485.1 Pelargonium nanum | reverse complement strand
GACGCCGTGTCCACAATGGCCGAGGAGGTTCGCGATCCGGTGAAGGACATACCGATCGGAGTGTCCGGGTCGGTGGCGATCGTGACGGTCCTGTACTGCCTAATGGCGGCGTCAATGTCGATGGTGCTGCCGTACGACTTGATATCGGCGGAGGCGCCGTACACGGCGGCGTTCAGGGCGGAGTGGAGGTGGGTGTCGAAGGTGATAGGGGTTGGGGCGAGCTTGGGGATAGTAACGTCGTTGTTGGTGGCGATGTTGGGGCAGGCTCGCTACATGTGTGTCATCGGACGGGCCAGCGGGGGCCCTGCTTGGGTCGCTAGGGTCCACCCTCGCACATCCACGCCTGTCAACGCCTCCGCTTTTCTGGGTATGTTGTTTCTTTCTATATATATATATATACATACACACTTAATTAAGTAAAATTTATACACTTAAACATCTAGCGCGTGGGTCAACTGGTAAGAGGTTATTCCAGCTGAATCTGAGGTCAAATTTGGTAGAGAGAGCTTGCCGTCCTTGAGGTTCTATCCGGCTCAAACGAGGATTAGTCTGAGTGTGGTAAAACGGTTTAAAGGTGTCAACCACGAGTTTGTGGGCCCGCAGGAACTTCATGGTCTAAACAAAAGAGATTTATACACTTAATTTTCATTCTATCTTAATTTGTAGTTTAAATTGATAGGGTGATGGGTTCTATTTCTATAGGGTTGTTTCATGTTTGTGTTCTTTGGTGGGTTCCTAGTTCATTCTACAACTTATATGTGTACTTTTGCTAGGAGTTTGGTTGTTGGAAAAGATGGTCCACATGGATCGTCTGAGTACGACTCGTACTCAAACGGCTCATGTGGAAAAATAGTTTATTTATTGGTTGAAAAATAATATACACTATAATTCAGTTAAATCGTTAATAAATAATTTATTGTTCAAGTATAGTTTATTGACGTGTACAAATATTTTGTTTTTTAAATGAGCAACGAGTTGTTTTGACGGGTTGGTTAGTGGTTAGTGGTTAGTGGTCACAATAGTTGGTCCACCATTTTGTGAGGGTGAAGAGATTCTTAAGAAAAAAATGTTTATGAATTAGGTATTATAGTTGTGGGTGGAGTTGCATCTAGTAGCATGCCAAGATATTATTATTCCCGAATTCACTAACTTGTCATTTACTTTCTCTTATGTGGGTTTTATGGGTTAAGTTTTTACTAAAGAATTTATAGTGAAATTACAAAGAAAAAAACTACTTAGTATTTTGTTTTTAGTCATTTTCTTCTGAGTTGGTGGAGTACAATTTTTGGGAGATAATGGAAGTATTTTAATCTAAAAGAGACTGTAGGAGCACAATTATTTGTTTATGATATCATGCTAATATCAGAATTTAAGAACCCATTTTAGAAATGTGCCTTTGGACCAAAGATATTCAATTCAAGGTAGCTCAGCTCATGATATTTGCTTGTAGTTTTTGGATTTGATTTGATTGGATTCTTATCCACAGTCATCAAAAGAAGCATACACTTGCATTTATTTTAAAGAGGAAATATCGTTGTTGTGTATTCCAATTCTGCAATTTAGCTAAAGCATATCTCATCTTCACATGATACACTTGAAATTCCAATTTGATTTCTTGCAAAAGTACTTTTTCAAGGTTTCAATTAGAGGATTCTCTGTAAGAGCTTGCTAATAATGGAAGTTCCTCCCTCTTTTACTTCTTTTAGTTACAAAGTCATTAGCAAAATTTAAGGTGGAACACATATACATCATGTGGCCTAAATTGGTCCAACCATACATGAAACTCTATATACATGGATCCTCTTGGAGCAAAGATAATATGTATTGAAAGTTACATATGTCACAAGGTTTCCATTGAAAGATACCATAAAGCAACCATAAATGCAGTGATTAGGATGTTTATGGTACATAGCTTATCTACTTATGGTTCATTGTATTTGTATGTGTATAGCTAGTTTAATTATCTCTTCATATCTTGGTGTTCTGTGGGTGCTATTCAGTGACCATTATCTTGAATTTGAAAATGAAAGGGAAAAAAGAAAATATCATTACTTAGTCACTGTTCTAGCTGAAGTTGAAATGCTCTCAATCTCACATAGTTACACATACTTCCTTTTCAGGTATTTTCACAGCAGCAATAGCTCTTTTCACTGATCTGGATGTCCTTCTCAACCTCGTATCCATTGGCACTCTGTTCGTGTTCTACATGGTGGCCAATGCCGTGATATACAGGCGTTATGTCGCGATTGGGACATCGAATCCATGGCCTACACTATCTTTCTTGTGCTCCTTCTCTCTCACTTGCATCATGTTCACTCTCGTTTGGCACTTTGCGCCTCCCGGGAAGGCCAAAGCTTTTGTGCTCGCAGCCTGCGCGATTGTCACATTTGCAATCTTGCAAGTCTTCCATTGTATGGTTCCACAAGCTCGAAAGCCCGAGTTTTGGGGGGTCCCCTTGATGCCATGGATACCATCTACCTCAATCTTTCTCAACATTTTCTTGTTGGGAGCTCTTGATAAACCTTCTTATGTGCGGTTTGGGTTCTTCTCTGCCCTTGCGGTGCTTGTATATGTGCTGTATAGTGTTCATGCCAGCTTTGATGCTGAGGGAGATGGGTCTCTCAGTCAAAAGAATGCTGATTTTGCCAAGGAATCAGAAGAAAGTGAGGTCCATGGTCTCAAAGTGTAAAGAAACTTCATTTCCCCTCTCTCCTTTCCATGTTTTTGTATGGTTGTTTTGGGGGGAATTTGTGTGAAAGTGGGTTACTTTCACCGTCACAAGGTCCGAGGAGGGCAATTTTTGTACAGTCTTACTTCTATTTTAGAGAAAAGTTATTTTTCCGACCGAAATGAAGATCTTAAGATTACAAGTCTGTGTAAAAGTTCATCTTGGAAATTAAAGGAAAAGAATACTTCTTTTTTAGGTTTTATAGGTTTGAATTTGATGGATGAAATTAGGGTTTAAGTTTGTGATCCTTTGTATATTTGAGTCCAACAACTTTATAGTTGGATATTTGACTTGACATTAATGAAAGAAAACCACAATAGAGTCTTTTGAACCACCCAATTGTGAATTGCTTGCTAAGCTCATATCATGATGTCTCTTATATGTAGATTTTCCATTGTCATTGTTGATTTACTTTAAGTCCATTAAAGTTCTAGGAGTCATGTTAAATCAATGGTTTCCATTATTTTATACAAAAAGTTCAAATCAAATAAATTAATTTGTCAAACAACACCTATTGATCAAATCTTCATAAAATCATAGTGTCTCTATTGAAGTCATAAATATTATTGTGTTTTACTTAGTCAAATGACTCAAGAACCATAAAATCTACAAGTTGATTTTGTGTTCCATGTGATTTTCTCCCTAATAGTCACTTCAAATTTGAGATCAACACAAAAAAAAAAGTCTTTAATTGCATAATACAAGTGGATCTAGCATATAACTCCATTCCCACATATTCATCGAGAAGACTACGAGTGAAATTCCAATGTGATGTCATGACTTTATTAGTTTGGTTTAGTTTACATAACTCATGTTCTCCTTATCATGTATATATATGAGAGTAAGAAGTAAATCACTTACCTTTTTGCTTAGACTGGGTCGTTAATGGAGCTATGACACCTTATTGAAGATCCGACGTCTCGGTTTGCTCTCATAAATTCATTACAGTGTGTATGCGAATGTAGTGTTATCACCTTATTGACTTAGTTTATATGTAACCAAAAATAATTTGGATAATATACATTTTTCCTATATATATATATATCAAAATGAAAACATAACCTACAACTAGTTTTGATGGGAATGTTTTGACTTACATGGGGACAATGCCAAGTAGTTGTTGGAAAGAAATATGAAAAGTTGAAAGATTTTGGTTGATTAGTGCAAAGAAGATTCAAGATTAATCCAAAACCAAGAGTTGTGAAAGCAAAAGTTTTGGACATGATGTCACTATGAAACAAAAGAAAGGATTAGATGCCATGATCAAACCATTTGGCAATGATGGATGTATATTAGCACTTAAACAAATGTGATTGGGTTGGTGTGTGTACTAAATCATACCAAACATGAATTCAAGCATAGACAACACTCTTTAATACCCAATCAAATATAAGATACTATACATGATTTGTCTTCATTTTCTCAATCATATCTTCTACAAACTCATAACTGCTCGCTAGAAAAAACAATAAATATTTAAAAAATGATATTAACGTTTTATAATGTGTTATATATCAAAACAATACACTATCTGTCAATTTGTAAGTGAAATATAATAACTTAATTATTTGACGTGTAAAGTGTTAACACATCATTTTCTTCTCTAAAATGTCAAATTTAGTTTTGGAATGTCATACTTTGAAATTCGCTATCTTCACAAAAATGAAGATAGGGTGTTTCATAGAGACTTATTTATTCCCTTTCTTTTAAAAGAAAAGAATCAAAACCTTGTTGAATGTCAAAGAAAAATAATTCTCAAAATAGTCTTTATACTTAAGAGTTCTTCAATCTATTTATTCCCTATTTCTTTCTCATAGCATAATATTTTCAATTGAATACGACTTTAGGAATCTATTGACGACATATAATATAACTAAAAAAAGAAGCTAAAGAATTTGCTCAAGTGGTTAAATAATGTATTCAAAACACCAAAATATTGTTGGATTCTTAAAATATATATGATTGCTTAAAAAATAATAAAATTTGTATGAACAGTCAAATGCAAATCTTGAAGAGAGAAAAGAAAAAGAAAATGAGAAAATAGCAAGACCATGCCTTATCTAGCTTTTAATTTCAAAGGACAGAATCTTCTATATGGACAATATATATATATATGTGTGTATATATATATATATATATAAGTGGACAATTTTTTTTATAGAGAAAGGTGCTGAAATCCTATCTTGCAACGGCCTAAAGACATATATATACAAGGAATCACCATCAAGGATGTGTTGAGTGGGAATCGATCCTGAGATCCCACTCACACAGCTAGAATAACCAACTGCGCCACCCTTAGTGGTTATATAAGTGGACAATTAATTTACTGCTTTCATTTCATGTCTGCTTTCTCCATCATAATTCAATTCTTTTTGTCTGCCCCTATTTCAGTCCATTTTCTGATATTACTACTTATATTTTCATGACCCTTAACAGATTTTTTGTCCTATTTTATTTTGGTGGGTCCTTTTTAACCTATTTAGTTATTTTATTTAAGAAATATGAGATAATAAGTTGGATCATTCATTATCTGTTGGCATGTTATTAGCTGTAATACAGAAATATGTTATTTTCATTCTACTTTTTGTGTGTTTGTGTGTGTAAAAAAAGCTTATAATTTTGTGTACAATAGACATGAGTTGATTGAACTTTAATGCTCCAATAAAGAAAGAAATAGAAAATGACATGACCAATCATGCCACTGTTTCTGTTTTCAATTATGGGTCAATTGGATAATAATAATCAAGTGCCCTATCAGCATCTTCCAAATTCAACAAACAAGTGGACTTTCTATGCAATATTGGTGCTTTCCACTACTTGGATTCTACTAATTTCCAATGCAAAAAATTCACACAATTCTTATCCAAATCAAACTATTACAGATTTAGTATTTTTCAATGGATATTTCACCTGAAGAAAAGCATCAATGTTGAACCACAAGTTGAGTTTCAAGGGAAGCCACTCATTCACTTTCAGAGGTATATTCCTATTGTTAGAAAAAAATTTGCTAGATATTTTGTTTCATTTACTTCTTCTAGGCATATTTTGGTTGACAGAAACAGCCCACTCTGTGAATTTTCATCTTTTTTGAGCCAATGTGTGGGATGTGAAAAGGACTCATCAACTTGAACAGAAGACCCACCAAAGGTCTTATCAATTCATCAACCCAACCACACAAAAACACAAATCATATGATATGCATGCACAGCTTGCAATCACCAATGGCTTGAATTGATGAAGGAAATATGTAAAAGTGCATCATGCTAGAAAAGAAAAAGGGATGAGATGAGGTTGAGAAGATATGTGTGATGGGTTATAGGGGGATTTGGATATCTCTTGTTTGGCTCTTTGTCCCTCTGGCTTTCTCATTCAGTTCAGATATGGAGAAGATCAGTGAAAAAGACTTTTCTATAAAGAAACCAAATTCAACTATTTTATTTTCTATCAGTTTTTATTGTAATTGGAGGAGATGGTAATGGCATGATAGAACATGGGACCAATTTATGTACTTATCACACTATTAGAGCATAAGGGTCCATACCTGTTGTATCGTTGCGAATTTGGCGATTCGTTGTCCGTTTTCTGCTCCCTCCATGTCTCCTTACTTTGATTACCACTATAAAGTCTGGCCACCCTTTTTTCTTTCTGCAATGTACAATGTCTACTCATTTCGAGTGGACCGGATGAGCTCTGAATATGAACACTATGTATCTTTATAGCTCTGCCTGAACTAGCTAACTAAGGTTTCAAACATTCTGCACAATATCAGTAATTAGATGCATATGAAAAACAAAATGTTCTTGCATTATAGCATATCTTTGTAAGGTCTAGTAATTGAGTCATGCCCTACTGAAATGGGATTTGGGATAGAGAAATTGTGGTTAGGGTTGGGTTTATAAAGTAATGTTGCAAATTCCAACCAATGGTTGGCTCTAATACTCTTGTCCTAGGCCATGTACTCCACTGAAATGGTATATGACATGTAAACCAGAATTGGGTGGATGGAAATGGAGCTAGTTTACAGTATATCCAAATGTAGATTAATGAAAACAAGTTACCAAAGGAAAACAGAAAAATACAGAGGAGAAAAGATATATAACTTTCACTTTTATCATCAAGAGTTACTATTTGGTCATAATGCATCTTCATGGCACAAATGACTTGTATATGATAATGTTTGGAAGTACAAAACAATATACTTTTGTTTTCTGTCACATTATGTGCATGTTTTGGATAACAAGAACTTCACCAATCCAACAACCTCACATGCCCACCCAAAAAAGAAACAATTCCCATTATGAATGCTAACCAAGGAGATATCTTTGTTAAGTTATTTGAAAGAGATTCAAAATGTAGAAATTCAGAAGTATAAATCACAATCATCCCATAAGTTATACTATAACCATGAATGAAAAACAAACAAATATTTACCTGAATCACGGCTTAGTAGGCCATCAGGATTTGGTGAACCATCGAACCATCCAAGCCGGGTTCCATTCATCAAGATGTCAAAGCATGTCTCTTCTGTCTGCAGGACAATATAATAATACTAAACATGAGCTAACAACCCAATCAACCATCTTGTAAATGTTAATTTCTATATGAAAAACATGTATCTTACGATATTCTATTTTCCTAAGATGTTATATAGGCTTTCACATTCTATGTCAGCAAAATTCAAGTGCTGTTTTGGTGGCAACTGCTTCTCTCCATTCTCAGACTTATGATTAAATGATTTGTCAGGTACACAAGCTACCAGGGTGCATATAATTGACCAGCATTGTTCCATCAATATTGCAGAACCAACAGAAGTTCATTTACCTATCCCAACATTATATATTTGGTCATGATTTCAGCAATTATTTGTGTATGCTGTTCCAAGTCCCAAAACAACTCCTTTTAGCTTGAATTTTCCCCCAATCTTAAGCTTCTGTTGGATCTTATAGTCTTAATACCTCATTTTACTAATTATCCACTGTAAGGACTTTAAGATCCCTTTTATGTCCCACATCAACCTACTTTACTACCCCTATCTTTGCACTTATTCATAACTGATGCCAAGCCTTTCAATAATCTATTTCACTTATGAAGAAGACTAGATCTTTAGAACGCGATGAAGAATGTAGAAAACAGTACACACTACACATCAAACATAAAAGTTAAGATAAAGTAATGACTTTGCACCTTATGATCCTAGGCTGCTAGCAGATTGCCAAGTCCAGGTATGAGAAATGCAAATGATTGAAATCTAGGAGTGCACCAAATGCTTATAGCTTCCCATATTAGGCCGAACAGAGTTTTCAATACAAGGAACCTTCACTTTCCCTCTCGACAAGATTCGTCTCTCGGATGACCAAGGCAACTACTTTACATGCAAAATCCAACCAAGATTCATTCTTTATGTGAACAAAACTAATCCGGATTCCAGAATTAGGATTTACAGATAGGAATTAACCAGCCATTCACCAAAAATCCTTGCAAGAACAACACCCATTCTTAGATTGGTGAAATCGATTTGTATTTAACTATGATTTCCCTCCTGGTAATGCTGGGTGCAAACTTCATAAATGAATTACAATCCCCACAAATCCTTAGATTTTTCATAATCCTGATAGGTGCACCAGGAGGCATGCACATATGCAATTCTATTTCGATAGCAAAATATAACTTCCTGCATTGTTAGGTTCCATCTCAAACAAATTCTTAGCTGCAACCTCAGCCAACTCATGATTCCCATGGATCCTGCAAGAAGCCAAAAGTGATCCCCAAATAGATGCAGTAGGATCACATGGCATTTTCTCCGAGCCTCTTGAATCAGCCCAGCTCGACCAAGTATATCAATCATGCACGAAACAGCATCCACAAATCATTGCATTCCACAAAACAACATTCTTTTCTTCTCCCCCGAAAATACTTCGTATGCATCTGCAACACTGCCACATTTGGCATACATGTCTAAAAGAGAACAAGTCACAAAGATATAAGCATTAAACCCAGTTTTGCATAAAACAGCATCCACCAGACTCGCACAAGCACAAACAGCAGAAGAATTATAAACTCATCCATTTCACCCCATAACTTGATATCAGTGAAACAACATGATCAAAGCCTCCTCATAGATCTCATTTTTCTCGTACATAGCCATCGCCATCATCGGAACTCCAGAACTCCTCTCCGGCATGCACTCGAAAACCCTGCCAGCATCTCTTATCAACCCACACTTAGCATAGACATCAAGATACACATTCAAATCCATTGCCGCCTTAACAGCAAAAGCATGCATATGCATCAAAAGAGAAACAGCCTCTTGCTCTTCTCCAGCTCAGGTATGCCATATGCGAACCAGCCACGGTGTTCCATGAAACCAAGCTTCTTTGAGGCATATCATCAAACACCTTGCGTGCAGACCCAACATGACCACATTTTGAGTACATATCTATGACCATATATGTATGACATCGGGGTGTCTGTTTCCATGAATTTGACGTAATGTACTTATTTGACACGGTTTTCGAAAATATTTGAATTAAATTGATACTATTAGATAACATTTGGAGTATATTGACTCAATTGATAATTTAGTGACTAAACTGTTCAGCCGCTAAATTGGACATTTCTCCTTTTTTTTTTTTTAAAGAAACACTCGGACCTTCTATTATTAATCAACTACCATCTCCGAGAGTAATAAATTAGAAACGTCAATAGGAGGTTGAAGACCCAACCAACCAACCGACTCAGAAACTAAATAAGACGATCTAGCCAAACTATGAGCTACTCGGTTCGCAGACCGACTTACCCAACAAAATTACACATAAATAAAATTATCAACCTAGACAAAATGTCACGAACTATCAGACCTAAGGCACTGAAATTACCCTCCCCTCGGATCTGCAAAACACCAATCACTTCCTCCGCATCAGATTCAATAATTAACGAGCCCCACCCTCTCACCTCAAATCCAACTCAACGCTTCACGGATCGTAATAGCCTCCGCTATGCGAGGCTCAAAAAATTTAGAGCGCGGGTCGGGTCGGGTTAAATTACACTGGGCTATATAATTTTTTTTTGTTGATATGGGCTCAGCCGCTCAGTCAATTGGGTATTGTAGGATCTCACGCGTGAGGCCGTCCGCAGAGAATAAAAACTCAGATGGGCTGCTGTGAAACCCTAGTTAAGCCCTTATATCTCTCGCTAGCGCTTTAGGGTTTCTCTCATATCTGTTGGAGCTGCCGCATCCTCTCGCCATCGAAGCCTTCTCCATTTTCGCGTCGAGCTCCCAAGGTTCGTCTTCTTTCTTCTTCTGTTTGGTTGCTCAGAAAATTTCAGAAACTACTAGGAAATATTTGGATTACGCATTGTTTTGATCTCATGAATGGTTCAAAATTATATGTGTCGATTCAACTTGCTTTCAGTATCAGATCTCGCGCATCTGTTTACTTTTCCGACGATATATGTTGCAGTCGAATAACGGTTAATAATATTTGTAGGTATAGAAAATTGTAAGTAGGTTCGTCGATCTCTAGTGTTGGTGATATGCTATTTGTGCTAGATGTTAAACATTCCGAATGTATCGAACATATTATGTAGGTTTGTAGATTTCAGGTTTGGTCGATTTGATTTTGAGTTGTGGTTTAGGTTTAATAAGATTCTGCTGTTTTAGCTAGTGTATAGTATGCGTTTTTGATTTGTTTTGCCAAATATTTCATCATATTTTGCCTTTTTTGTTTCATAGTTATGGTGAATTTGGTTCATATGCTTGTTGACTATTTTTGGATTCAGTATGGTATTTTTGTTGATTATTGTTCATTTGTCACTACATAGTATATGCTGACCCTTTTCATGTAATCGTAAATTGCTTTGTTCAATACTCCTGTTTGTCTCCTATATATTGAAGATGTTGAATTTTTATTTATGAAGCTGATCATTTGCTTTGGTTTTGTGAGGTCTTAAGTCCTATTGAATATTCATACATGTCGCAATGTAATTATGCTCTATTATAGTTTGAACAATAGCTGAAGAAAGCCTTATTTTCTTTTGTCTTTGAGTCATGAAAGACTTGCACTATGTTCTTGTAGGTGTTATAGTCAGTGACCTAGTTTGATTTAATTTCTTTTTCCTTGTGAATTGTAGCACTGAGAATTGGCAATTCTGAGTTGGTTTCTTTGGTTTCCTGATGCTTTTCAATAACCCGCCTGCATAAGTTGGTACATGCCCATAACTAATGCTTTCTTTCAGGAACAGGTAAGTTGTTGAGATGGGTCGTGTCCGCACCAAGACCGTGAAGAAGTCCTCTCGCCAGGTGATCGAGAGGTACTACTCAAAGATGACCTTGGACTTCCACACAAACAAGAAGATCTTGGAAGAGGTAGCCATCATTCCATCAAAGAGGCTCCGCAACAAGATTGCGGGATTCTCTACCCATCTGATGAAGAGGATTCAGAAGGGTCCAGTCAGGGGTATCTCCTTGAAGTTGCAAGAAGAAGAGCGTGAGAGGCGCATGGACTTTGTACCTGATGAGTCGGCTGTTAGGACTGATGTAATCTCGGTGGACAAGGAGACTCTTGACATGCTTGCAGCTCTTGGCATGTCTGACCTCCCCGGGCTTGTTGAGGTTGAGCCACAAGTAGTTACTTCCCAACCTTTTGGCCGTGCTGCTGCTGGTGGACCTGGCAGGAGGTACTGAGATTGAGAACCAAATGCAGTTTTCATCCGGTATTAGTTAATTTTGGTTATAACTGTTGGTGTTTTTTTGCCTTGTCATATTGTTGGACATTTTGCTGCTCTAGTTTATGCTTCAAATGGTATGTTTTATTTAGTTTGAACTTGGAATATGATACTCAAGTTGATTTTAAAGGCCTCACTGTGTGCTACTGTATTGAAATCTATTTAGTTTGTTGAATTCTATTTATTTTGTGATGTGAGAAAGGAGAATTTAGTTGAGTTTTCAAAGGTTATCTGATTGTTGTGTTATCAGATACCAAATAGCATGTAACCGGTAGTCACAATTGTCATCACATACTTGTGATGTCTATGTTAGGCATGCACGATGGAGGTCTTGCTCCATCATTAGATGAGTATGGATGCAAGATGGTCTGCAATCACCTGGCGATGTCTTCGACAGGTGATTGAAAGGTATGGATGCATAAACCCACGATTGAGCAAGGCCGTGAAGTTCTCTTGCCAGGTGATTGGGAGTTTTGGAGAAAGAACGACAAAATTTGATCAAATGATCGTATGCAACTAAGCTCAACTTCGACGAGAAATGAGGTCTGAAAATGAAGTTACTCTGAACCGTTTCTTATAAAGAGAGACTCCAAGTAAAGACGAAGCCGGTGTCAATTTTGCACAAACCCCTCTACTTCAACACCCGGTTTGCTGATTAACGCCATTGAACCAAATCCACTACTCACACGACCCTTAACTTCCATGGTTTTTGGTTTTGTAGGAACGATGTTGTAAAATATAATCTTCTTGTGTTACTCACACAACCCTTTGACTTCCACGGTTTTTGGTTTTGTAGGAACGAAGTTGTAACGACATAATCTTCATGTGTTTTTTTTAGCATTAAGATTGCCCATAACAACGTTTTGGCCAAGCTTAAACCCAAAACAAAACTCATTTTTTGGATTTGTCACAATGGACTATTGACGTGGCAATTTCATCTGACTAAGCGTGGGTACGTGGTTGATGATGTGTACATCTGCAACGGGTTAAAACATGTAAGATGGAGTAACTTATAAAAAAGATGGGTAGTCAGAGAATCGTACCCAAGCGCAAACTCAAATAGAGAACCAACTTCAAATTGAGAATATTTTAAAAAATCGCAAACCATTTAACCCTATAATTTTCTGATTGAAAATAATTAAATTATTGTAATGGATTCTATATTTATTTAACTATCATTGTTAAATTATTACACCACCATATCGTAATCAATACGAAATAATGAAAGACAAATTAAATCGAAATTTTTAACTCGATATTTTACATAACTGTAAGATGAAGTACACACTTTATTAATTGATCAAAACTTAGTCATGTTCGGCTGAATAATTAACTATATAGTTATTTAACAATTTTAGTTACTATTTTGGAATAATAGGAAAAGACATTAAACATGAAATTTACATCTTAATTTTGTCGGGTTCGATTTATTGCACAATTTATTAAATATTCAAAAATTTCCCTTTGGTTAAATAGTAATGTATAGTTGATAACCAAATTTATAAGTTCTATATTTGCTAAATATTATAGTTAAATTGTCGTGCTGTCATTTCATAAGCAACACAATACATTGTCATGAAAATTAACATTTATCTTTACATTTTTGTTATTATGATTTATAATTTTGTTCCATTTCCCACTTGTATCTTCAAAGAAAATAAATAAATTTTATAATGTTAAATAAATAAAGTAACATATACGATTTAATACTTCAAAATTTTAAGATATATCTGCTATGATATTGTATCATATACATGAGGTCAAAACTATTAAAGTGTGTGCATTACTTGTGTTTGCTATACACAATTACCAACACAAACAACTGTTTTTGTGTTCATGCATATCATAAATGATTCAAGTTCATAAGAATCATTTCAAATATTAGCCAAATTATTAGTCAACAAATATACAACATTAGTGCACTTATGACATACATGGACATTTCATTTTAACATGATTTCTTCAATTAAATTTTTTATGTATATTTTAAGATTTTTATGGGCAATACTTGGAATGATTTTTATGAATTTGAAGATTTTATAATTACGATTTATTTTCTAAATTTATTTTTGAGATTTCGTATTCAAAAATCGAGAACTGATAATTCAAGAGTAATTGCTGCAACTTTAATTTCATGAGTTACAAAAGAGAATCGATAGATTCAGAAAATTTACTAAATACACTCAGTTACTCATATACTTCACGCTTTACGCGTTGTTTCTCGCTGTAAAAAAAACAGCCATCAACAGTTCATACAAGACAATATACACGTGTTTATTGTTATATCAGCGACTGAAAAATATAACAATGAAACTTTTTATATTGACATTATTATATTTTTATTGACGAGATTATAATGACATTATTGATTGTACATGTGTAACTAACTTCACAATAACATAAACAAAATAACTTCACAAAAACATAAATAAATAACTAAAACACTTATTTTGAAGCAATTTGGAAGAGATTTTAAAAAATATATTTTCTTTTGTAAAAATAAAATAATGTTGAATATTTTTCTATGTGCATATAAAATAGACACACACGCTTGACCCATGAACTTTCCAATCTATATATATATATATATATATATGAGTAATGCTATATGTAAATATTTGTACAAAGTGATGTGTCAAACAATAAAGGATGACACATTAATTAATTCATTGATGAGTTGACCGAATCACCATACGCCACGTGTACATCGTGTCTTACAAACCGAATGCTCCGCGCCAGAAATTCATGGGAGGGTGGTGGTATCATATATGTCGGGTTTTTATTCGTTTAAACTTAATTTTAAACCACAAATAAAATGAAAAATGCTATTTGTCCCAAATTCTGTACAAAACTTTGTGTACAAAATGATGTAACAACCTATGTGGCAAACGTAATCTCTTATTTTTATGGCTCAATATTAAGTTTAAACGAATAATAACCCGACATAT
>JAYMTF010003804.1:0-14405 GCA_036897485.1 Pelargonium nanum | reverse complement strand
TTTAGACTAAGCCATTAATGAGGTGTTGATACCTCATTAAAATTCATGGATTCGGGCGGAGCGCTCCGCTCCCACCAATTTACTTGAGTGAGTATGAGTAAAATTTAATGAGATGTCATCACCTCATTAGTTTGGCTAAACGTTTTAACCTCAGCTAAAAATAAATTAGCTTAGATTCATTTTTCTCTTAGACATATATAATTCTCAGTACATGTCCAATATATGAACCAAGTGGCTAAGGAGGAAACAAACCATGAACCAAATCTTTGGTTAAGTTTCAATTGATTTTAGTTACTTTCATGCTGAGATATATTCAAATAATTGTTCTATACCAAAAAAAAAAGGCATTAGTTGAGTGACCGTTACCCGACTCAATCATACATCTTATATCGTAAACTCAGTACAACCTTTATAAAAGTTAATCACATATTTATGTTAACCAGGTCAAATTTCAGTACTCGGATGATCAAGTTTAAACTGTCCGTTCTATTTGTTACAAGTTATAAGTGGAGTTATAAATTTTCCTTAAAAGAGTTGTTGGTTGAATGCTTATTGCCCGAACTAATTGCACATCCGTGACTTGACTCAAAATTTACCAGACATTTTTGAATTGACCCAAATTCATAAAACTACGGGTCAAATTTCAAATACTTACATTTAGGTTCAAGTCTAACTTACTCGTTCTGTTTTTCGCCGGTTGTGAGTGGGGTTATTGGTTTGACATATAAGAAACGTGGGTTGAATGCGTACTCATATCCACGGCAATCGCACATCATCTACTATAAACTCATCATATAACCCTACTTAAAAATCTATCAGGTTTCTAAGTTAACCATAATCTATAATACAGATCGGGTTTTCAGTACTCACGAATTTAATTTCTAAATTACTTATTCTAATTAAAGCTGACAATTTTAGTCCGATCAGATTTTTTTATAAACACAAAGATCAAATCAGAGTAAACGAATTTGCACGATCAACACATCTTGCATTAAATTACGACATCTGAATCAACTCGAGCGGATCCAAACATTTTTCAAGTCGAATTAGTCATTACCAATTCGAGAAAACACGATTCAAATCTCAACCCAAAATCCGAATTGCAACTACAAATTCTATTTAGAAGGTGGGTGGGTAGTAATTAAATGGAGATGGAGACGGAAGCATGGGATGGGATTTGGGTATGGCTTTGCTTAGCTATTTGCTTTAGATTGATTTGCTTCTATTGTCGGCTACAGACATGATTTAACTACTTCCACGCGCCTCCTCCCCACGTCTACATCACCTTCGTTGTTCTTCACTTATTATGATAGCAACTTTGTCTATTCAATAGATCGAAACAGATGTGCCAGTTCGAATTTGGATCGACTTTTCTCGTGTTTAGATTGTAAATGACTGATTTGAACTTGTCTCAAAATAGAATTGAATTCGTTTGGATTGCATGTTTTGATCTATTAGTTGAATTTCACACGTGTAATGTTCAGTTTATGCGGACGAATTTAATCCACAATTTCCTTCAAGATGATTTTGACCTTACCAGAAATGAGTCAAATCCATTTCATGCAGGTCGAGTTTCAGATGCCCATAAATAGAGGTGGCAATTTTGAGTTTTTGTTCGGATCGATAAAACCTAACTCAAGTCCGATTCGAAAGGGTCGATTCTTTTTAGTGTTGGATGTGCGGATGTGTGCGAGTCTCCCCTATTCAAATTTTCTACAAGATAAATGACTTGACCTGATCTAGAAGTTGGTAAGATCGATTCAGCATGAATTCATATCAAATTTCAACTTTTTTGGGTTCGGATGCAAATTGTCAACTTTGCTCACTACATCTCAAATCTATGAAATTATTGAGTTAATTACCTCCTTCCTATTTTGATATTTTTATAAATATATACCTCATTCATAGTGTTTTCTCTCAAACAACTGCTTTATGAAAAAGAAAAACACTCAGTTCAAATATTTAGTTTACCAAACATAAATGATTTTTTCTTTTCAACAATCCCTTTCCGTATTCACGCATTTCAATATATAAGAATTCTCTAACTCATGTTATTTCATATTGTTTATGATCTAATTGGAACTCTCATGAAATTCCAACATGAACGCCATGGAAAATAATGGGGATTAACGCTCTAATAATAATTTGATTAAAAAAAGAGCATTGGAATATATAGCCGAGGAGGTGGTGGCCGGCGGGAATCTCGCCGACGACCACTTTCTTATGTAGGGACCAAGCAATTAGTAGCGACTAAACAATGTAAATTAGAATTTAATCAAATATAATGCATGTACTATATATTTAATTAATTTTTTATTATCATCTTGTGAGTTCTTGAAAACCGAATCTGACCCAATGACTTGTGCCTTTCTAGTGTTAATGAAAAATAAGTAAATTATAGATGAATATTAGTTATTGGTCTAACATTTGTTAATCATATTGTGTTGTGTGGCCCTCCAAAACACATATGCACTGTTAATTATTTGTGTTGGGACATGCACTATAAGTTAACATGCACATTTAAGAGTGTAATTGTAAATTATTCATAATAACGTGTCAAACGTGTAGGGTTGTGTCATACCAAACATATCTGACAGTTTCGTATCAAACTTGTTGTTTCTATCATGCACAATGTGTTGGGTTGCATTCGTATCAATCATGTTGTGTCGTATTGATCGTGTTAACACGACTCGTTTAGTTACGGTGTTAAACATCTCCCGTTTGTATTTCGCAATCATAGACGTGCCATGTTTGCGTTCATATATATTTCGTATTTGTATTTTATGATCATAAACATGTCATATTCGTGTTCAACCGTTCACATAATTGCTAAACGTGTCATGTCGACATACACACGAATGACTAGTTCTTATGAAACACCCAAATATTACTCAATTTACTTCAACACGACACAAACACAACATGCACAAGATATCCAAATATTGCTCAATTTACTTGAAAGTTGAAAGTAAATGAATAAATAAAATGCTTAAATATTGGTTGAGTACATGGAACTTGAGTTGTTGGACCAGCAACTAGGAGTTCTTTTGGGTTCTATTTGTATATAATTAGTGATATGAGTGATGAGTAGGTTTAGAGGAATTAATACCTGTATATATAGGTAGCATGTAAATGAACTTGGGAACCTATAATATATAGTATGGTATATGTAAAAACTATATAACTATCATCACAACATTTCTTGATTCAATGGAGTGATAGTGACTATTCACAAATTTACGACAACAATTCCATCTCACATATCTCTGAAAATGAGACATTATCTTTCATTCATCATCACTCTCTCTTATATATATGGGCCCGGGGTCCACGGGTTATTTAATATTTTGATCCAGCTTACAACTCGCAATTTAGACCCAAAACTAATAATCCTACAAATTATATTCGACCGATTTTTAGTTGGGTCAAACAAGTTCTCATTAAGTTCGCATATTTTGTACTGAAATTGTGAAACCGACAACTTTTATCGGTGAGATCGAGTTGAACATTTTCAACCTGTACCTATAAATCAAAATGTATCAGTATTACAAGGCTATAGATACATGTAGAGTTTTTATTGCCCGATCCATTTAAGCTCGAGTTAGCATGTCCCGATTTTCCAGCTTGTGGGCCATCGCTATCCTGGCCTGGGTCGACAGAAAAATGACTCAATAAGTATGTTTGTGCTTTTCAGTCTGTAATGTTTAAACACGACCCTAATTTGCTAGCCTATATGTCAGTTGTATGTATATAATATGAGGCAGCTAATACTTGGAATAAAAAACTCACGTGTTTTTATGTTATATTTTTTACTGGTCATACCTTATTCTACTAAGTGCCGAGTCACGTTAGAATCATTAGAAAAACAGTTCGATATTTATTTAGAACCCAGCCCGTTTAGACTAGTAGTCCGCATATCCACTTCTCCATATTTATGTAACTCTCTCAGCTCTCCACGTCTATTCAATGAGATTCGAACACCCGATAATATATTTTTCTAAAACAAAATAAATTTTCATCCAAGATTCATAACAAAATATATTTTCGTCCAACATTATGAATCTATGTAAAAGAGAAAAATAGTGTTCACTAATACATGTACTCATCAACACAATCATCATATATCTATATGGTGTTCACTAATTGTCTTCATTTAACTCTAAGTAGTTGAATCATCCATGTAATATACTAAAAATGTAAATAGTAGCAACTAGCAACTGGCCATAGGGTGATGGAGTGATTGGAGATTAGGACATATGAGACAATTTCACATGCTACTCAACATGCAATTGCCTACAATGTTGGCAATTCAATAGTATTCAACTATCAACATTATCTAGCCTTTTTATATATAATTCATTTTTTATCTTTCAAGTCCTTTAAGATTCTGTTTATGGTAGATTGTACAAAGTAAAAATCTTAACAAAAGTTACTAGAGATATTTAGTACAAGTATTTTAGGCTAAATTCTCATCTATAAATAAAAAATGTAACGTTCAATTGTTACTCTAACAGTGAAACAATACAACCTATCATTGTATATTTCATGAGTACATAAAAGGCAACTAAAGAGAAATACCATTTTTTTTATAAAGAGAGCATAGCTCAAATACTTATATTAGGGAAAGGGCCGGCCCCAGTGGCCGGCGAGGTTTGATTACAGTCATCCCAAAGCAAAGCATAAACACCCACAGGCGGGTGGAGAAGAAAAACAGAACCAGAAATAAAGCCGTTAAAACAATACCATTAACATCATAATGAAACAAATTATTAATATTTTGTATCATAAGAACTGAAATAAAATACGAATTGAACCAAAATGAAATAAAAAAAAAATGTCAATCCGACTGCTACAAGCACACTCACAAAGAAGAAGAAGAGAAGACGAGACCAAAAGAAGTGGAAACGAACAATGAAATCCATTGTGAAAATGACGAAGTCAGTAAAACGATATCGACAGTTGTTCAGGATTCAAAATTTTAGCACAAAGTATGTAGAATTTTCCAATTTGACTTCTTGTAATTGAGTCTAATTTGTGTGACCTGAACCCACCAATTGACCGATTGATTACCTGTTAAATATACCAAATAACATTATTATTATATTATGAGTCTGAGAATGAGAAAATTATTTAATTTAAACAAAAGAAATAGGGCAGACAAATAGCAGATATTGTCCTGAAATCAGATCTTTCTCTGATGGTCAAATGAGTGAACCGAACAAACTAACCAAATAATTCATCTATCCCATGATTTCACGTCTTCTTCACATGCAAATTCAGATGCAAATTTTTAAAATTTAACTTCTCTTTTACCATAATTGAAAATCAAAATTCTAACACAAAAGAAGTAAAAAAACCATTAGCAATAATAAAGTCAATTGGCAATGAATATCATCTCGTCGTACAATAGAGTCATATAGTGCTACATTGTGTCGTACTGTGTCAATCTGATCTATTATTTAAATATGACACAAATATAGTTAACTATCTACAAATATAGTTTTAATGCAATTTACCATAATAACAATAGTATTTCATTGAGCTACTATCAAATTGCTAATAATAGTATTATATGACAAGTTTTTCAATTAATATTGTGATTAAGACTTGACAATGATTATAGGTCAAACATAGGAAGCTTTTTAGCCTATGAAGAATTATTTGTTTACTATATTGTCTCTAGCCAAAGTTCCATCATAGAGACATGGGAGTTCAATAAATTAAATAATCACTTAAAAATTTAAAAATTCAAAACAGCTTTAGAATTGTACTGTTGGTTTGATTGAGAAGTTTCCAAGTTACCAAGCTTAATTCCCAGAAAAAGAAAGAGAAAAGTGGGTTTTGTTTTGGTATCAATCTCCAGTTTCAGAGAAAAGGCTATCTGATCTTCTGAAGCCAATAAAGTAGAGAACTTTCAAGCTTCTGTTTGGATTTTGTTTTGTAGGGTCTTCAATCTTTTTGGCCATTTTCTTCTTGTTCTTTTCCTTCTATTTTTTTCTGCTAATTTTACTCTACAAAATCCTCATCATCTCTCCTTTATTTATTACACTTGCCTTTATCTTCTTGACCTTTTCTCTTTTTAGCCTCTCCTTTTCTGAATCTCCACTTCTTTTAGTTTAATCCTCTTTGGGTGTCTTTTTTTATGTTTGCTTCTCTCTCCTTCATAATAGTAGTATTATTTATGAACCTCTATCAAATTTGAGTTAACAAATTGTTGATCACAGTTGACTTTTTAAAGTGTACAAACACTAAGGTTTTTGTATTTATTTTATCAACAAGCGTAACAACTGAGACCTCAAGAGAAGCAAGTGCCTTAAGCCATTTGTACCGTTGATCTAAGGTTAAAAATGAGAGAGACAGATATCTCAAATGAGTTTATCAGTAGTAATTCTAAATTAGTAACTAGAACGGTCTACCTTATAAAGTAAAAATACATGTATATTTAAAACTAAGGTCGGCCCGTGACTCTAGTCTGGGTCAACTATATTGTGTTAGTTTCTTGTTTATCATAATCAACACAATTTTATCTTACCAGTAAAGGAATTTGAATTGAGGTAATACGAGTAGGAAGCTACATGAGCTTGGTTTCTCCTATTGTAGATGACAATATGAAACCGAATCCAAGAGCACTAAAGTTTCGATTTGCATGTTTTTGGGCTCATGTTGCAAAAAAAAATTATTGCTTTTCAGGTCGGGTTGGGTGGGGCAAAAGCATGTGGATCCGCACATTTTACACGTAAACTCTACGTACAATAGACAAAGGTTCCTTAGATAAAATGTATGGATACATTAGAGTTGTAGAAGGCATGCCAAACGATCCCTATTTCTTTCTACAAAATCCCCATAAGCTGTCCTCTATTTATTACACTTGCCTTTATCTCCTTGACCTTTTCTTCTTTTTAGCCTCTCTTTTTCTGTATCTGCACTTCTTTTAGTTAAATCCTCTTTGGGTGCCTTTCTTTATGTTTGCTCCTTTCTTCTTCACCTTATTCTCTCTCTCCCTCTCTACTAATTTAATCTTTATTAGGTGCCAGATATTGGGTATGTACACTGTCAAGTCTCTGTCATGTATACAATTTATGGGGTGTTACAATCTAATAATTATATATGTTTTGGGCCATTTTTGGTATTACAGTTTTATAATTTTGGTTGTGGCAGAGAAGAAAATCTAATACAAGAGATTTCTCTATTTGTTTTTATTTATAATTGTTTCTAGCCTTCTAGTTCTAGACCTATACATGCTAATTACAGTAAGAAGGAATTCCAATTTCTGTTTTTAACTTTTTTTTATAAGTATTTAAAAAAGGGAACTTAGCCAGTATACAAGATTGGTTCAGTTTATAGATGCTACAAAAGAGGTTGAATTAATAGACATATAATAGTTGACAGTGGTATATTTTTATAATAATTGAGTCTGTGCACATTTAAGAAAAATAGATGCAAGAACCTAAAATACATACTCCCTATAAACATTAAATTCATTTTGAGACGGGAGAAAACATTTTCTAAATGATCTTTCATTTGTAGTGTACTATCGCACATTCGTGTGTGTGGAACTAATACTATTCAATGTGACTTACTCGATGCAAGTGTGTAGCTCATAAAACAGATTGACATTTTTCAAACGAGATAAGAGTTTAAGACGCCGCACTTGACTTGTTCTCAGGACTAGACACACAACTTAGATGTAAGAGGGTTAGGGGGAGCCCATGTATTCTCAACCCAAACTTAGCAACATGGACATCTTTGTAAGACTTAAGAGAGTCAAGACCAGCCATGTCTTTGAGTCATGATTCAAGACCACCAGAACAAGTTTTTGACTATGGTGAATGAAAGCTCAATATTATTCTCATTCATGCACAAACCCAAAAGCTATCTAATTAAAATGTGGTTTCAAAACATTTCTCAGATCATTGATTCTTACCAACTAGATATCATGGGTGCAGTGTAGTATATATTATCAGATGAAGAGAATCAATATTGGTGAAATAGCAAATCACAATCAAAGATGCATTGTTAGATGCATACCTTACATGAAGTATTAAGACCATCATCATGGTCAAGCAGTTCGAGGCGCTCGGATCCCTCAGAGGTCTCAGGTTTGAGCCCCATCATGGTGTTGCTATTGCCGATAAAAAGAAAAACGAGAACCATCACATGCTAAAATTGAATCAAGCAAAACGTAAAGCAGCGAATAGCAGAAGGCAAAATGTAATGAGTTAATTAAGTAGTAATGGAAGTGGTACATCAGAATTGTAAATTCTTACCGTGATGAGACAAAATATATGATGGGCCAAGCTCGATCCCCGCCAGGAGTTAAAGGTCTTCTGAAACGCATCCATTTCGTCACACCAGTAGGTAGTGATTGATTGAAAGAACAAACAAGAAACCATCCACTCCATAACCAGTTGCAACATCTTAGTTGTAGACACAGTATGTACAGTCTGACTTTTCATATACAATAATAGTACCCTGTAAGCAAAAAAATCTGTTATTATATGTACAATGCTTGATCACCAGATATTGGATATAGATGCTTTTGTTGTGGAGAATGAAATCGAAATCATAGAGATTGCTAAGACATTGTCAATCATAGAAGAGTCCAAGTCCCCTTCATGATCTCAAACGTAGTGACAAATTCTACTGTACTGTCTAGTCGATCTCAAGGATTCTTTTGATAACATGACTGATAAGCAGACAGTATAGATTTTAATGTGTGTATCTTTTTTTTATATACTTATCTACATATACAAGCTCTTACAAACAAAGTCGAAAAAGAACTCGAGCCTTACATTCTATCTAATATTTGGACCCTTAAAGAGAAGGCAAGAGAAAGAACAGAAAAAGCAGAGGGTCTACTGAAAAAAGAGACAAGAGATAATAGAGAGAAGTACATTCATGACAAAACTCAACGACCATATCTATTTTTACAGTTTACCTCTCCATATATAGCTTTGCTGCAGCGAGTTTCTCTTCGGCTTGAAGTGAGCTTAAGAGCTTTATCTTGTGAGATCTCAGTATCAGTTTGTGGCCCAGTTAATAACAAACGGTTCATTCAATCATTTCATATCTTCAAAAACACCTAGTATGGTTGGAGACATTAGAGCATGCATGTTCAGTTCAAATTCAAATAAAAACAGCAAACACTGGACCCCCTCACAAGAGCATGACATATTTATCCTCATAGCGCCTTCAAATGAAATCATATGCCAATAACTCACAGATCACAATGATGTAAGGATCAATATCGTAAACTTCTCTTTTGCTCTAAGTTTGAATACAATTCCATTCATCTATTTGACTTCAAATTGCAATCTGCACTAAACGGCCTCATCCTGTATGAGTTCAACCGACTCCTACATCAAATAGCATTGTGCACTACACAAGAAATTTCTATAAATCAAGCATCTACAAAACATTTCAGGAACTGATCAAAATCACAGCACCAGCAAAACTATGATCAAAACTTCTCAATTCACACACTAGAGACTCCAAAAATTCTAACCAGTTCAATCTAAGAAACAAACTACGAACATTTAATCTAGAGCTCATTTTCAATAATTTTACACTCATCGTTTCATGTTTTCGAATACACCTAATAAGCTCTAGAGACACTGGAGCATGCATGTTCAATTCAAAATCAAAATAAGAACAGCAAGCACTGGACCTCCTCACAAGAACATGTTATATTTATCCTCTTAGCGCCTTCAAATAAAATCAAGCACCAAGAACTCACAATTAATCACAATAATGTAAGGATAATTTATTTGATTGTTTGACAATTTCAATCTCGAAAACTTCTATTTTACTCCAAGTTTGTATACAAGACTACAAGTACACTTATTGCAAATCACAGATTAAAAAAAACGCAAACTATATATGTCTATTAACCTATTTGACTTCAAATTGCATTCTGCACAATACGATATCATCCAGTATGAGTTAAACTCACTCCTACATCATCAAATAGCATTGTGTGCAATACAATAAATTTTGATAAATCAAGAAGCTACAAAAGCATCGAGGCGGCGTATGGATTATAAAAAAAAAATTAAGAATGAGAATCAAGAATTGAAATAGGAATGAGATTCTAATTCTTCATGTTTGGATTATGACTTTTTATGAAAATGGCTATGGAAATGATATTTCATTCTCATTCCGAATTTTTTAATCCCAAGGCTGCATTATAGATTTAATAAAATCACTGCACCATCAAAATTCAAAATTATAGTCAAAACTCCTCAATTCATTTTCTAGAGAATCCAAAAACCCTAACCAGTTCAATCTAGAAGAGCAAAACTATCAACAAGCAATCCAAAACTCATTTTCAATGATTATATCCCACACAATACTTCACTCTATAATCAAATCAGATATTTTTTATCATTCTAACCTTAATTGTGCATTCATAGCAAGAACATAACAATCAAAAACAACAAATCAAAACTGAACGCAATCTCAAGCACACAGATCTAAGAACACAAATCCAGAACAAAACTATGAACACTCAGTCCAGAACTAATTTTCCATGATTTTACAGTGCTTCACTCTATCATCAAAACAGAAACATTTTGCTATACTCAACCTCAATCGTGCATTCATAGCAAGAACAGAACAATCATAAACACCAAATCAAAAGTGAACTCAAGCTCAAAAATCAATTACAGCTCGAAAAGGAAGAGAAAATGGAAGGTTGACGAAGGAGACAGAGATAAATACATAGCTCCGTCGTCTCTCGGCGTCGATTCAGAGAGCCACCGTGACAAGGTGGACCAATGTCGAGCTCTTTCCCTCTCCCATTCTCGTCGTATCGTCACAGAAACATTTAGCGTGAGACGAGTCTGGTCCCACGCGCCTCCGCATGCATCCAGACGGAGCGGAGCGTCGACGACACTCGCGGAAAGCGCGCCAACCGAAGAGGCGGGTTTTGGTTGAGTTATAATGTGCGGGCACACGCAGATTGTTACTGTGGACTGTTCTTTGTTGGGAGTTTGATTTGATTGGGCCCCGCCATTGATTTGATAATCAGAAGATTATGGGCCAAGTGACAATGAACCACAAGCCCAATGAATCCATTTAAAGGGGCCCATTTTTGGGCCGAGGGTTTCGGAACTAAGCCTTCTTGAGGCCCAATAATGAACAAGGCGAAGCTTATTCATTTTTGGGCTTTCAGGCCCATGTAACTTGTAAATACTATTCATTGTAATGAAAATGATGTAGTGTTTATATCGACAATATTGTTTTATTTTTCATAAAATATGACATCTTGCCCCTTTGTATGTGCGTTGTGTGTATGTATTTTGTCATTGCCACCATGTTTGCCATGTCATCAACTAATTTTTAGAAAATAAAATATTGAGAGTCATTGTCTATTTCTCAGTTATTATCATTATCACGTCATTGAATACTTTATCGATTATAAGATATTAAAAAGCGTTAAACTATTCAACGAGAGATTACTCAGCGCAACGACAATTCCATTCTCCCACCAATCAATTGTTGCAAATTACATCTAAATCACATTCTTCACATATGAATGAATTTGTGGTAGGAACTTA
Source organism: Pelargonium nanum (assembly GCA_036897485.1). NCBI lineage: Eukaryota > Viridiplantae > Streptophyta > Magnoliopsida > Geraniales > Geraniaceae > Pelargonium > Pelargonium nanum. The sequence goes on along the minus strand of JAYMTF010003804.1, from coordinate 2,847 downwards.
GTGAGTTTGGATAGTGCTAGCTAAAACAAAACCACATAGAAACTAGACAAAAGTGAGTAGTTCTCTTTCTCTTTCAAATTCATTAATAAAAATAACGATATGAAATTATTGTAACCACCCAAAACCTGAAAGAAAAGAAATCGGTTTGATTCTGTCTCGATCAAATGCACACCTCAAACTGTTATCACTATACTACTATTGAATACTGTATGAAATATAAGAAATTGAGAAGTAATCATAGCAGAGAACATAGTGCAATTATCATAAAGATGATGTATTACTGAAAGAGTGATAACTCGCTCCCTTATGTGTAAGCTGATAGGAGAAGATAGAGTGCACATATAAGTTTGAATGATAGGAAAAAAGTCGTATAGAAGAGTCAATAAAAAAATAGAGGATACAAATGAGAATAATTTTGAAAGTTTTGCGAGCGGACAGATAGGAAAATCCACTTGCAAAAGTTATATAGAAAACCCTTAAAGAATTTAATTATACAAATTTTGGGTGTTAGAATTTGAACATGTCAAGCTTTGATTCTTCATTGAAGTTTTTTTATTTCTAAACCACCGTCGATTTTTATTTCTGGGCAACGCAGGTTCAATAGTTTTTTCTCGCATTATTTCTTTTGAATATACACATATTTAGCATATTCGACCTAATTAGTCTCGCGCTTCTATTGGTTTCATTATTACTATTGTCTCCTCTCATTCAATTCATTTGCAAACGTTGTATTATCATCATCGCCTTCAATATTGACTAGTTTGTGAGCAAATGTTTACAATGGATATAAATATTTTATATTTTTTTTTTGTTTTAAATCGTATTGAGTAGTTATATTAGCTTTGTAGCTTGTTTTTACTCATTTGATAGAGGTTGCGATCAGTCTTCTCGTGTTGAAAATTTTGTGGTGTCTTCCATTGTTAGAAGTTGTTTTGTAGTGGACTGATGCGCTTCAAGTCATAAAAGTCTTGAAGACTGATGAGAGGATAAAACTAGTGTCTTCGGTCTGCAACTAGTAAAAAGAATATGGTACAATATTCAAAGAGTGTTTACTAATTGTTATCACTATTGTACCACAAGTTCTCTGTCGATTCTGAGAAACAAAAAACGTTCTAAGTATAATAATAATATGTAATGTGTTATTCAGAAAAAGATTACTCAACGCGACGACAATTCATTTCTTTTAAGCCAATCAATGCATGCAAATTACATCGAAATCACACTCATCACATATGAATCAAGTCTGTGGTAGGAACTTAGTGAGTTTGGATAGTGTTAGCTAAAACAAAACCACATAGCTAGAAACCAAAACAAACAAAAATGAGTTGCTCTCTCTCTATTTCGAGTTGTATCAGGAAAAAAAATGATGTGAAGTTGATGGTAACCGGCAAAAGAATTTGTATCACAAAACTCACTTATTATCTCTTTGTGCCTTTATAGCTCCAACCACAAAATTGAAAGAGTTGGTCCAAAATAAAGGGACTTATGATTTGAAGATATGGTCCATATTGGTGACCCCATAAATGGAGCTTTTGTGGAGCACATTCAAATGGCTTCTTTATTGTAATCTTAGTGTAGTGTACATCAAAGCTAGTGAAGTGATGAGATACACACTCTTGGTGATCACTTCTTTGAAGAAGATTCAATGTGGAACACAAATAAAGATTGGCTAGTGTGGACTTCTTTTTATAGTCTATAACTTATTGTTTCATTTTCTTTCTGATGAACTAGAACGATACAAGACTGAATGTCGGTAAATCATATAATCTCTTGATTAAAAGTAGAATAATATTTTGTATGATAAATTAATAGCCAATCAGCCTTATACGCCGCATGCAGAAGTTTCATTATATTTTGAACTGTTTCATAATTTTTCAAAATTAAAAAATTGCATTATCTAGTAATTCTTACTTGTTTTTTCACAATAGGGCTTGAGTACCTACTCCAAAAGAAAATGAGAAAACTCATAGTACAACATAACTTGAAAGCAGAAGTTGACTGGTAAATGTACTCAAATGACATGTTCTTCTCTTATAGCTGGTTTACCACCCAAACATTTTGTCATATATTACAATTCAATACACAAAATTCATTACAAGAAGTAGAAAAAAGTCATTAGAGTATACAAAAAAAAAAGAATTTTCCAATGAAAATTACTTTATCGCAATACTTATGAATTTTCGAGATATTGTATGATTTGTATAACAAATTTGAATATCTTCAATTATTTTTATTCGTCATATAAATATTAAAAGATAATAATGAGAACAATAAGGTATACAATATAAAACCGGTTTTATATTCAACCTATTGTGTTGGATCAGCCATCCATATTAAAATCATTACATTTTTTAAATTAAGATTAAAAACATTCTTTGATTTTTACCAACTAGAAGTCTAGAATTGACTAGTGGTAAAAATACACCATTTTCAAAAGGACAAAAGAAAATACAAACAAAACTGACACGTGGCGTTCTCCTACGGTTCATATTGATAAGAAGCTTCAATTTTTTTCTTCTTTTTTTGTCTGAGCTCACAACTTTACATTATTCAATCAATCCAATGGCTAGAATCTCATCTGACGTGTTCATAAATCATGAGCCGTTGGATCCAGAAAAAAAGGCAGTAGAAAAGTAATGTGCATCTATAAATAGGGACTTGAAGAACCAAAACCCTCTCAAGTCTCATCTCAAGAAGCTAAGAAAAAAAAAATGGCTTCCATGGTCTATTCCCCAGCAATGGCCTCAGTCACTAGAGTCTCTTCCACTCAAGCCAGTTTGGTCGCTCCGGCTCCATTCATCGGCCTCAAGCAGTTTCCCGTAACTCGCAAGAATGATAGCATTACCT
>JAYMTF010003803.1:0-14406 GCA_036897485.1 Pelargonium nanum | reverse complement strand
GTATTGGTTTGCTAGTTCGGGTTAGGTTGTGTTTAGTTTCTTTTGAGACAATTGTTTTTCTATGGGTTTTAGATCAGCGAATTTAGGAGCTCGTAGGTATTTCGGGTTGCTAATTCTATGTCTGGTCTGGTTTGGATTGTATCAGGTTCCCTGAATGTATCTAAATCTTTGAGTATTGATTAATAAATTATGGTTCGTTTAAAAAGAAAAAGATAATCCAAAAAAAAATGTTTTTTTTTTTATAAATGCAAATTTGATAGCATGCTTTAATTAGTTTTAAAAAAAAATCATAATTGTACCATCAATTCTTACAAATTTTAAAATGGGACACCACTATAAAGTTGTAGGAAATGGTCGAAAAATTAAAATGCAAAAATAGCTTCACATACATTTACAATGCACAAAATAGTTATCTACAAAGTAAATGAAAAATTATTTGTTTAAATTCATCAATATTATTTAATAATTTTGTTAGTTACACATAAATTAACCATACAACAAATATACATGATCCTAAAACAAAATACAATACACTGTTTCGAATCGAATGGACTATATTGAATTTTATTCTCAATAATTTTTAATTCAAATTAATTGTTAAATAGGAATATTATGAGTTTTTGGAATTTATGAGCAAAAACCTCCACCTTTCCTTTCAAAATCATTGTAGTGTCTTCATCAATTTCCACAACTCCACATGTTTTGTGTCCATTTCAAAAGATCCAAAAATAACTAGCTTCCATTTTGATCTAATGGCCCATAATCTCCAAACTTTTTAGATTATAATTCTTGTACCTACCCTGAAAACAAAAAAAGTAAATGAAACATAGATTAATCTGAAGTTCAATGGCCTTGAAAACAGAGGTGACAATTCGGGTTTCTGAAACAGGTTGAAAAGACTTAACCCGAAAATGGGAGGAATGCGGGTCTGTTTGGGTTCCTAGATTCTAGGTGCAAAATGTGTGGGTTTTTCCGACCCACACACAATTTCCCAAGAAACATTTGATTTGAACTCAACCCGGAAATTAATCCGGTCTATTTTATGTGACCCAACCCTGACCGAGAGGATGCGGGTCCATTTGAGTTTTGGGTTCTATATGCAAAATGTGAGTTTGTGGGCAATTTTCCGATCCCACACGCAATATCCCCAAATAAACATCTTACTTCGGACCATTTTATGTTACCCAAATCCACACATTTTCGGGTTAGACTAAAAAGCCCTAACCCGACCCGACCCGAGAGATGCGGGCCAGTTTGGGTTCCAGGTTCTACTAGTAAAACACATGTTTTTCCACAAAACGCACTTTCTCAAGAAACATCTTTCTTGAACTCGTTCTTAAAATTTGCCAGGTCCATTTTGTATGACCCAAACCCACAAATCTTCCAGGTTGGACTGAAAAGTCCCAACCCGAGAGGTATGTGGATCCGTTTGGGTTGCGGATTGTACACGAAAAATGTGCGGGTTTATACGGGTTCTCTCTACCTCACACAATTTTCCAAGAAACATCAGACTTGAACTGCACTTGAACTCCTCCTGAAAACAGGTCGGGTCCATTTTATGTGACCCAAACCCACAAATTTTCAGGTCAGGTCCGATTTGCAGGCTCAACTTGAAAATGAACTGTGCCACTGGCTCTTATGGCTGTATTAGGGTTGGGGACAACACAGTGCAGTGACAGGAGAAAGTGATGTTTTCCAAGTCTGCTTTTCAAGATTCTTTCTTCACTTCTTTTTCTTGAAACAACTCGTTTTTCGGATATGTTCAACGTTTTAAAAATCCAAACCAAGCAAAACCTAGAGATCACGGGATTCGGATAGCCATCCGATAATATGTAGAATCTAGAGTTTCAACATAGTTCATCAACCTAGATGCATGTTGTTTTCTTAGGAGCATATAATAAAAAAAATGGCAGTTTATGCAAGTGGATGCACAAGTTATTCCAAGAATTGACACCATAGAAAACTGAGCAAAATGCGAAATGACATGTGAAACATGATGAAACCAAAATAGACCAACTTTCATGTCCAAAAGGTCTTTTACTATTGTAAAGAGCCTAATCTTGTCTCTTTTGAGAGAAACTCGTAGAAATGAAATGAAATAGAAACAGATTTACCGGTGTTATTGTAGCTTGGAGTAGCTCTTCCAGCTATTCTCGAGCCTTCAAATTCTCAACTTTAGTCTTTGTTGGTCCACTCGTGGAGCTATGTATGGTAACGAGGGTTCCAAATGCAGATGGAGGATCAAAAGATCAAGACGACATGAAGGGGAGCACTCATTGAAACCTGCAGAAATAGGCAAATAGCGTTTTTGAGAAGCAGATAGTGCAGTGACTGTGAAAAGAGAAATTGACTGTCATATCTCAGTTATGCTTCTGTTATTTTCAATCTGCAATCTAGCTTGTAACATCTTGGCCGTACAATGCCCGAGCAACAACACAAGTCATATGGTGATCACTATGTGTGAAATTGTGAAAACGGACATTTTACATAAAACAGTGCAGATAAGTAGCATACAAAGCCTTTTAGACCTTCTACCAGCCCAAATAACAAACTCTCAATTACCATAAAACAAAAACAGGATATATTATATAAGAACCCTAATCTTAACCATGGTAGTAACTAGTAAGATCTTATCATGTATGGAACAATATTTAAGCAATAAGTAACAATAGGACAAGGTTATCGTGTTCTCTTGAAACATTGACAATATTTGTTCATACTGATTGGGTTGGATATCTTGCATAGACAGTTATGTGATCCCAAAAAAGAAAGTAAAAACTCGATTATGTTTTCAATCAGGGCCAAGGAGAAACAGAAGTTTTACCTAAATTCCGTTCGCCACTTGCAACTTGCAATCATCTGATCACTGAACCCTAATGTTATCGCAGAGTTTGCCCCAATAGTGAGAATTATGTTATCAATTCACCATAATAATTAGTTAATGGTCCGTTTGGATTCTTGCATTTGAGCCAAACAAATGTGTTTAGATGCATAAAAATGCACTAGGCTTCTTCACAATATTGTGTGTAAAGATGAACTAGAGAGTCATGCTCATGCCATCTCACCGGTTCAGAAAAGTTGACATAGCAAGGAATGTAAGTTCCTTTCTTGAATTTCATAGCAAGTCGTGAGCTTTTGAGCAAATATCCCCCAAATATTGCAGAAAACTCAACTTTCAACAAGATGCCGAAACTTTACTCTCGTTTCAACACTTCCCGTTCTATAATACCCAACCCCTATGTTGCTGTGCATCAACTTCATGGCTAATTCTGAGTTTCCTGCTTTTCTCAAGGCATTTACAAGAACGGTTCTGACTCTTTCTGGTATTTCCCTACCCCTGTCCACTATTCTATCGCCAAACTTGCAGGCCTCCTTGACACGTCCAGCTTTGCATAACACATTGATCATATCCTCAAACTCTGTCTCAATGATAACTCCCATTGGCGCTATCTCGTCCAACTTTTTAAAGGCCCTGACAACCTTGCCAGAAAGACAAAGACCGATAGAGAGAGCCCTGCAAGCAGCAGCTGTAGGTGTGATGCCCTTATCGATCATCGCATCCCACAGCATCAATGCCTCCTCGTTTCTACATTCCCTGAACAACCCACTGATGAGTATTGTGTATGTATAAACTGTTTGATCACAATCTTCATCGTCCATTCTATCAAAAAGTGCCAACGCTTCATCAATCTTCCCACACTTAGCTAACGCATCAATGAGAACATTATAGCAATAAGAATCCCGAGTACAACCCTTCTCGGCCATCTCCTCAAAAAGCTTCTTAGCCTCACCGATTCTCCCAGCCTTTCCTAAACCATCAATTAGACTAGAATAAAACACGGCATTAACAACCTCCCCATTCTCTTTGCATAACTTGAAAAACTCCATCGCCTCATCTAACCTCCCACTCTTGCATAACCCATTAACAATCACCCCGCACGTCACCACATCTGCTTTAAGCCCGTCATTCTTCATCCTCCCAACGAGCTTCATTGCCTCTTCCATATTCCCACTTTTCGCAAACGAATCAATCAAAGCGGTATATATAGCCACATTCACCTTACAGCCCTTCTGAATCATGCTTTCATAAACCGCATACCCCACCGCACACTTCCCTTCCTTGCAAAGCCCTCCTATCACTAAACTATAGGCATGAGGCGGGACTTCCATCCCCTTCTCCTCCATTTCAAGATACAAAGCCAAACAAGAATCAAAACCGCCATCCGAATAACAGCCTTGCATCAAAGTCATGTATGTGATCTTATCCGGCTCCACATTCCTAATCTCCATATCCCTAAACTTTTCCATTGCTTTCCGGGTATTCCCCGCCTTACAATACCCTTTGATCATCGTATTATAAGTAACAACATCCGGTCCAACATTCCCGCCTTGCATCACCTCGAAAACCTCCTCCGCCGACTCCAAAGACATAGCATTCACCAACCCATTAACCAAAAAATTATATGTATACACACTTGGCTCAATCCTAGTCTCCTTCATTTTGCACCAAACCCACAACAACTCCTCAACCATCCCAAGACCCCCAAAGCTCCTAATCAAAGAATTGGTTCCAGAAACAGTCATGACAAAACCCATTTGCTTCAACTCAAAAATCACACCTTTAACTCTACCCAAGTCACCATTCGAAGCCAAAAGTTGAATCAAATTCACATAACATTCAAGATTATGACTATACTTCTTTTGCTTACCAGCCCAAGAGAAGAAACGCAGAGACGCATCTGGGTTCTGTCGGAGCTCGGCGGATCGCAAAACGAAAGACACGAAGCTCGGAGACAACTTGATCGTCATCTTGCGACAGAACTGGTCCAAATTGGCCTCCATTTTCGGGGACCCATCAAGCAGAGCGAGAATCTGGTTGACCCGAGGAGATGGTTGAAGGTTCCGAGAGGCGGAGGCGGTGTCGGAGAGGGCGGTGAAGGGCTCGACCCATTGGGGAGGAGAGCGAGAGTTGGTGGAGAAGGAGATGGAGAATGGAGTGAGGAGTGATTTGGGTGGTTTTGGATGTGACCCACCATTGGTGTACGGACGGAGAGTTGTGGAGAGAGGTCTCAGGTGGGCTCTGATGCTTCTTCTCATGTCAGGGTGTGGCGGCGAGAATCGAAGCCAGTGCAGAGCTGTTGTAGGCAAGTGAAGATGGAAATGATGAAAATATTGATATGAAAGTGTTTATGAAAGATTGTGAACATGTGGTCCTATGGTCTAGTGGTCAGGACATTGGACTCTGAATCCAGTAACCCGAGTTCAAATCTCGGTAGGACCTTATTTTTTTAAAAGCTTCGGTTAATTTTTTTTATATTTTATAATTTGCTCTCTTTAATGGTTTCAGGCGATCTCTTTCGAAGCTGGAGAGAGCAGAGACTGCGAGTTTGGTGGAGTTGATCGATGGAGGAAAGGTTGGGATAAGAGGTTCTGAGGATGTTACTGCGAGTATGTTAGTTGAGAAGAATGGTTATGGGCGTGACATGAAATGTTGAGTAGGGTTTAGTAAAGAGCATGATTTTGTGAACTTAAATATTAAGCCAATAATTTGATTTGATTAGGTTAGGTTTTCAATTTTGTATGAATTTTCCGGCACCGGAAACTTGAAGTTTTTGAATTATTTGGTGCCGGAATATTCAAAGGCCTTGAAATTTAATTTTGTTGTGGATATAAGTGTGTTATTATCAGTTTATTTCATAAGTTAAGATCCTTAGTTGATTGTAATTATCTCTTAAGCTTTTAAGAAAAAAGCACACGGCAATAATGGGTTCCTATCTCCTTTCTTTGTCTTTCTCTCTCTTTCAAGCATTACAAACATCTTCTCTCATTTTCTGATATTCTCTGTAATTTCACTGATTTCCAATGGAGGCTGTACCAAGAGCTTTTCTGAGTGTTTCTTTTGAGAGGCTGTTTGATAAGTTGGCTTCTCCTGAACTAGGCCAATTTGCAAGCAAGAGGGAGATCCGGTATATCCATGCTGTTCTTGAAGATGCTGAAGACAAGCAGACCACAAACAGAATGGTGGGGATCTGGTTGAATGAGCTCAGGGGCTTGGTTTATGATGCGGAGGACGTTTTGCATGCGATTGCGACCGAAGCTTTGCGGATCAAATTGAAGAACAGACAACTATCTGCTGCTGGTGATGATGGTGCTGCTACTAGGAGTTGTAATCAGGTGAGAAAATGGCTACTTGCCAAGAACTTTGCTGGTTATATGTTTACTGCTGAGATGACTTCCAAGTTGAAGAACATCACGGCAAGACTGAAAACTATTTGTGATGAGAAGAGTAAATTTGTTTTGGTGGAGAAACTTGTTGGAGGTGAAAGATCCAGAAGGTCTGATGATACAACAAGACTGGCAACATCTCTGCCTGATTCTCATGTTTTCGGGAGGGATAAGGACAAGCAGGCTCTTCTTGATTTGTTGCTGGGTGATGAACCATCTGATGCTGCTTCAACTTCTAGGGGTGGTGATGCTGCAGTGTCTGTGATTCCGGTAGTAGGCTTGGGAGGGTCAGGGAAGACAACTCTGGCTCGGCTACTCTACAATGACGGCAAGGTCAAGGATCATTTTGAGCTCAGGGCATGGGTTTGTGTTACTGACACTTTTGATGTTCTTAAAATAACAAAAACTATTGTAGAGTCATTTGGCGGAGAGACTCGTGATGACATGACTCTACATCAACTTCAAGTCAAGTTGGGGAGCAGTGTGTGGGGGAAGAAATTTCTGATTGTATTTGACGATGTTTGGGAGGTGAGTTCCTATGTTTGGTCAAATCTTTGCATGTCTTTTGGAGGAGGTGCTTTTGGAAGTAGGATCATTCTCACAACTCGGAATCAACAAGTCGCAAGAATGGTAGGGAATGATCATCATTTTCATAATTTAGAATTGCTATCATTTGGTGATTGTTTATCTTTAATTTGTCAACATGCCTTGGGTGCAACCAATTTTGACGAGCACCCAGATTTGAAAGATATTGGCGAGAACATAGTCAGAAAATGTCGCGGCTTGCCTTTGGCAGCAAAAACCCTTGGCGGTTTACTGCGGACTAAGTTGCATCTTGCTGAATGGCTTATCAGAAGGAATAAGTGGCATCCTTCCGGCTCTGAGCTTGAGCTATCGACATCTTTCCTCTCAATTGAAGCAGTGTTTTGCATACTGTGCCATATTTCCAAAAGATTACTCATTCAGAATGAATGAGTTAATCCTATTGTGGATGGCGGAAGGCTTTTTATCACGCCCAGAAGAGAGAAAGCATCCGGAAGATGTTGGTGTTGATGTTTTTCATACCTTATTGTCAAGGTCATTTTTTCAACAATCAAACGAAGAAGGTGGAAGATTTGTGATGCACGATCTCATTCACAGTCCAGCCCAGTATGTTGCAGGAGACATATGCTTCAACGTGAGTGTTAATTTGGAGAGATTTGGACATTCCTCAACTTTTCAAAGGCCTCGTCATTCATATTTCATCCAACCCTCACATGATGCAGTTGTTGCATATGATGGTAACCATAATCTATGCTCTGATCAATTGCGTACTTTATTTCTATCTGGAGACATAGATGATAACATGCTGTTGAGGTCTAAGAACCTACGTGTGTTAAGTTTATACAAGGCTTCTATCAAAGTGCTTCCAAAGTCAGTTGGTAAGATGAAACTTTTAAGGTATCTTGACATCTCAAGGACGGCAATCCAAGTTTTACCTGACTTTGTCACTGAGCTCTGCAATTTGCAAACACTGAAAATTCAAGATTGTCCTTTTCTTAGAGATCTTCCAAAGAAAATGACAAACTTGATCAACTTGAGGCACATTCATATGGATCCTTCAATGAAGCTGCCTGGTGGAATTGGTCATCTGACATGCCTTCAAGCATTGCCGTTCTTTGCAGTTGGTGAAAGTAAGGGTTATCACATTGAAGAATTGGGATCTTTGAATCAATTGAGAGGTAGATTATGCATAAGCAATCTTGAGAATGTTAGAGATGAAGATGAAGCAAAGAGTGCTAGACTATCGGAAAAGACCGAACTGTGTGAGTTGGAATTGATATGGGGATCAAGTGAGGAAGAAAACAGTAGTAACAACGAAGAAGGTGTTTTGGAAGGTCTCCAGCCTCATTCAGGCCTTAAAGACTTGATGACTGTTGGCTATGGGGGCATGAAATTTGCATCTTGCAGGTTGTCGCTTCTTGAGAATTTGATGAAGATTGAATTGAAGAATTGCAACAAATGCGTGCAACTACCAGCTCTTGGACATCTTCCATCCCTCAAGGTTGTTGTAATTGATGGTTTGGAGAATGTAATATCAATAGGAAGTGAATTCTACTATAAGGATGGAGATGGCAGCAACAGCATTAGAAGTGGAGGTGCAACAAGAGGGTCGTTCCCATCATTGAGAGAACTCACCTTACGGAGCATGCCAAGCCTTGAGGAATGGATGGAAGAAGCCTCAGGAGACACGTTTTTTCCTCGCCTTGAGGAATTGACCATTCAAGATTGTCCTAAATTGCTCCAAGTCATTTTCCATCTCTTCGGAGCTTGATTGTTAACAATGTCCTGAGCAGCACACCACTAGAAAAGATCTGCAGCAACCTCACCTCTCTTGTATCCCTCGAGATAGAGAAGGTATCAGCACTCACCATCCTACCACATGGGATATCACAGAATTGGAAGAATCTCACTGATCTAAAGATAAAGGACTGTCATGAATTAGCAAGTATTGAGCCCGTGCATCAACAATCCCTTGCATGGGGCTGGCACAGTTCTTTCAAAACAATTGAAATTGTGTGGTGTACGAAGTTAAGGCATTTACCTAGTGAATTGGAGACCACCATGTCTCTTAGGAATTTGACCATCAGATTTTGCACTAATCTGATTTCTCTTCCAAGTATTCAAGGTCTCACATCCCTCGTTGAACTTAGCATTACGGATTGTTACAAGATAGTAGATCTACCCATTGGGCTACAATCTAGCCGTTCTCTCAAGAAGTTGGTAATAGCATGGTGTCCTGATCTGAAGGTACCTGCTTTGAACTTTCAAGAATGTACTTCTCTTCAGTCTTTATGCATCAATTGTTGTGGGAACTTGAGGAGCTTTCCTGAGGGGTTACAGTCTCTCCCTAGATTGAAGAGCTTGGGAGTTGGTGGGTTCTTGATGCCGAAGAGGCCGGACTACTTCCCATCAGAGGGGTTACAGAACCTGGTATCCATTAGGGAGCTCGTACTCTATGGTTGGGCTAGAGTCAAGTCTCTGCCAACCGAGCTTCAACACCTCACTGCCCTGCAAAGTTTGACTATCAATAGATTCAAAAGAGTTGAAGTTTTGCCAGAGTGGTTGGACAGCCTTTCATCTCTTAAATCTCTGTCTCTTGTTGGTTGTGAGGACCTCAAGTTTTTTCCACCTGTTGAATCCATTCGGCGCCTCTCCAAATTAACATCTCTGCGTATTATCAAGTGTCCCCTGTTAAAAGAGAGATGCATAGCTGAAACTGGCAAAGAATGGCCCAAGATTTCCCATATTCCGTCCATTGTAACTGATTAAACAGCATTTGGTGGTACGTGAACGCATCTCTCTCTCTCTCTCTCTCTCATTTTGTCATGATTCATTGTACATATATCATATGTCCAGCTGTTTTCTTTTGTATATTAACATATATGTATTTTTTCTTAGTCAGTTGAAGTGCTGTTATCCTTTATTGATCATTGTAAATAATTGTGCTTTAGCTGGTCAGAAAGAACACCCTGCACACACAAACTAATTCTAGGTGATTCTGAGATTCTTGTGCACTTGCTACATTGGTGGTTGATTGTGTAGTTTCAATATAATTTTTTTATTGCATATAATGAAACAAATTATTCACTTTTTTTTACTACAAGTGTTATATGAGTTTCAACTTTCAAGATTCAATCTCATTGCATATTTTCATTATGCTCTGGCAGTGGCTTTGTTCTCATCATGGAGTGCGCAATATCCAAACTCTTGCCATTAAGTTGGATGCTTTAGATTTTTATGTCTGGAAGCTTTGCTGCTGAGATACTAGGATTGATGTACCAACAAAGAATGAGGTATGGTTCTCTTTTGTGAAGCCGGTGATATAATTTGATACCTTTTCATATCCATCAGAGATGAGCTGAGAGCTGTACCTGATACCCTTTCAATTTGTTGCAGTGAGTTTTTCCCGAGTGATTCTTGGATATTTTCATCCCTAGATTCCAAGAGTCGTGTATGTTCCTGAGGCCTGCAATTCTTTCTTGTTCCTGTTATCATCATGAAATGAGTCAATGCAGTTGCAAGCTTTTTGAAGTTCATGAAGTTGGTGAGTTTCCTTCAATCTTCTTATCCACCTCTGATGTTTCAGTTCCGATTGACCTCATCCCTCGATTAGGTAAAGGTAACACGAGCACAATATGGCAACACGACTGTTAAACATGTCGTGTTTGTGTTGACACTTTCAACACTTATTTGATCTCTAATACAAACACGTTATCACAAATTGTCAACTTTGGTTGAAACAATTTTACCTTCATTTTAGCTCTTAATTCCCATTTATACATGTCATCAATCTAATTCTTGTCTAGTGCATGTTGATCCTATACATTTAGTTAAACATGTTGGTTTGATTATATAGCATAGCGATTATCTCATTATTTTGATTGGAGATGCACACAAAGAGTTGATGCCAAATAACTCAAATTTCGGGTTCAGGTGTATGCATCGATACAAGTCGTGATGATTAGAAGGCTAAGAGGTGGCGCGTATGAGTCTTATTTTCGAGGGAGATGTGACGGGAGCAGGAATAAGATGAAGGATCTTGGAAGTTATGAAACATTTTATCAAACTTATTCTACTAAATAGAAACTGTGTTTTTGTTTTTCAGAATGTAAGAATGTTGGAGTGCATTGTGTTCATTCAATTGTTGAATGTTGTAGCTTATGCGTATAATCAATTCTTGATTGCTGTTTGTTAGGTATTATTGTATACAAGGTATTTCAAAGTAAATTTCAGTTTTCTTTTTTTTCCAACTTCTTGGCGGTTTTTCAACGACTTTTTCTTGGTGTTAATTGGTGTTCTTAATGACACCAGTACGATTGTCTTCTTTTTGTCGACTATACCCGAGTGGGTCCTTTGTCGATTTTCATTGTACGCTTGGCCATGGGCCCACGAAGTGACCGGTGGCCTATTTGCCACTATTTTTTTCTTTTAGGTGAGTGTTATTTCTTCCACCAACATCCCTGTGGTTAGACAATAAGAGCATTCTCTCTTAAGCGACTTTTATATTAGCAACAAATTTGATCTTTTGGGGCAATCTTCTTTCAACCTCTAACAACTTTTCGGTTCTAACCGACATTCTAAATAACACCAGTGCGATCGTCTTTCTTACTCGAGTTTGCCCTCCAATTTTCGTTGTGGCCATACAACAAGACGACTCATATCATCAAGTTTTGCAATAATCTATTACTCATAATACCGCAGAAGAAGTCCAAAGCGTTTAAACCGCTTAACTCAGCATGCCCGAGTAAATGTGCTAATATTTTTTAGTTCTTGGTTCTATTTTATTTTTGGTTTCCTCAATGTGTGGAAGTGAATTACTTTCAGGACATCACGTGACGTTCGCGTGACACAGAGAAAAACAAAAAGCGCGCGGCGCGGAGACACAAAACGACCAAAACCACTAAATTTGCACCCCAAAAATAACGGTATTTATAAATCGACCCCTCAGATCTGCGAATAGCTTCTTCACCCACAAACCTCACCTCAGATCTCTACCCATTTCCGCTACAATGACGAATCTTGAATTCGTGGACCAACCCAATGACCAAAACACTCACAAGAGCCGGCACAGACACAGACACCGGAGCAGGAACAGGAAGAAGGGTTACGATTCGTCCAAGTTCTTCATGTGCATAGATTATGCGTTTCTCATCATCTTCATTGGAGTGCTCTGTTTCGTCATAATCAAGCTTATTGGCTTTTGAATCAGGTCGATCTTTGAATCCCACTTTTTTGTTTGTTTGTTTAATTGGTTTTTATGAGTTGGGTTGTTGTGTTTTTTTCTAAAGTTTGTTTTTTTAGTGTTTGTGTTGAGGCTGTTAGGGTAATTTGTTAGTTCATGCTTGCTTTTGTGTTTTGGGTTCTGTTAATTTCAATGGGCAGTGCTTTTTGTTGTGTAATTTTCAATTATGTAATTTGGGAATCATTTAGTGTTGAATTTTTCTGAGCTTTATTGTTTTGTTGATTTGGCAATCAATGGATTCGTTATTTGAACATTATTGTTGTGTCATTGTGGTCCCGATGGATAATTCAAGTCTGGAAATTTACGAACTTGCAACTCAAAGATGCTTGATGCTTGATATTGATATGTTTAATAATCAATAGCTTTGTTTGGTTGGAATCGGATAGTGAGTTGGGCTGTGAGGAATGGTATTTACATGTTATAAGATATTGCAGGGCTGTCTTGATCAAATTGAAAGATAGATTGATCGGTTACAATTATGGGCTGGTGTGCCAAAAGAAACCGATATTATTATGCTTCGATAGTTTGATTTGATTTGCAAACTATGTTTCCTGAGACTCTGTTCGTTGGTTTTGCTTTGTGAGGCTCAAGTTGTGGACCGGTGGTGTGGTATCAGGGTTAGGCGGAACATGAGTTAGAATCTAACATTGCATAGCAAAATCAGCCGATTTATATATTGTCAGTTTGCCACTGAGAAAAAAACGGATTAATTTGACCTAGATAACCATATCCTGTTGTTTGGATAGGCATAGGCCATAATTATGGCTATTTAAATGTGCTAGATCTGTCACTGGGTTACTATTCTTTACCAAACTACACATCAATGCAGTGTTCGAATCTCTTCGAAATCTGCAATGCTTTTGTGATGTTCAGCTTCAGTATACTTTTTCCAGTGCACTTCTCAACTGAATCATGTGTATTAAATTACAATGAGAGTTAATGGCTGAGACTCAGCCAAGACACAAAAAATG
This sequence comes from Pelargonium nanum, assembly GCA_036897485.1. Taxonomy (NCBI): domain Eukaryota; kingdom Viridiplantae; phylum Streptophyta; class Magnoliopsida; order Geraniales; family Geraniaceae; genus Pelargonium; species Pelargonium nanum. The sequence goes on along the minus strand of JAYMTF010003803.1, from coordinate 1,425 downwards.
GACCCAGGCGGGTATGAATGTTAAATCGTGAGGTGGCATCTCTTCCTTGGCTTGGCTGAGTCTCAGTTCTTAACTCTTTGATTGAGATTCTTTTTTCTCTTAAATAATTTACCTGTTACTTAGATATTGTTCCGGTTGTGTACCTTCAAACATATCTACAGTACCAATTAACCTATTTTATGAAAAGTCGACCTTCTGTGCTTATTGTTACCTCATTAGATGGTTTACAATCATAACATGTTTGAAAATTTCCTTTGCACTGCAATCTATTGGAAGGGAAGTTATATCCAAAAGTTTTATTGAATTTGATAGTGACTGTCTACTCGTGTACTTAAGTAACATTTGAGAGTGACGTTGCTGAAATTATTTATAATGATGTGATCGAGATGTTTGAGACACTGACCGCGTATGATGTGACGGATATTTGCTTCAGCTAGCTATAAAACACCTAGCACTTATGTTGATTGCCTCTATTCCTGCAGGATATTTATTCATAACAACGACATCGTCTTCTGATTGAGGTCCAAGCCCTTGCGCACTTGCACATCTCAGCCTGGTCAGATTCAAAATTTGTAATTTTAGATTCTTGATATGTATATCTTGATGCTGAAAAATCTTGTGTCTTTGTCATTCAAAAGTTTGAGACATTCTTTAACATTTATTAGTCGTTGACCTCTTGTGTATGCTATGTTTCATCAACTATAATATGAAATTTCTGCATCAGACAATTTTGTAATCTGATTCCAGTTATTGTATTGTTGTATTCATTCTTTGCAATTGATTATTGGTTCGGCCTCTTTTCATCTTAAGAAACAAGATTTATAGATCATAGCCATGCACATTTTTGGAATGTTCAGTATAGTTCAAAGTCTTAGAAAGAAGATGAACAAGCTTACATTGACCGTGCATGCACTTGTTTATCTTAAATAAGTGCGAAACAGACATGTGCTAAGGACAGGGCTTAGAAGTATCTACCTAGGATAAGCTTATTAGTCTTGGAAGTGACGGGAAAAACAAAATATAGGGCAACTCAAATTCGGGGAGATGGTGTTGGAGTTGTCTCATGAGAGGTTGCTTTAGTCGTCTAAGGAGCTGGTGTCGGAGTCGGCTCTGTCTCTGAAGCGGGTGTTGGAGTTGGCGCCGCCACAGGAGCGGGTGCTGGAGTTGGTGTTGTCTCGGGAGCGGGTGCTGGAGTGAGTGTTGTCTCGGGAGAGGGTGCTGGAGTTGGCGTTGTCTCGGGAGCGGGTGCTGGAGTTGGTGTCGTCTCTGGAGTGGGAGCTGGAGTTGGTGCTGTCTCAGGGCAGGGTACTGGAGCGGGTGTTAGAGTTGGTGTTGTCTCGGGAGTAGGTGATGGAGTCGGTGTTGTCTCGGGAGCGGGTGCTGGAGTTGGTGTCGTCTCTAAAGTGGGAGCTGGAGTTGGTGCTG
>JAYMTF010003802.1:0-14410 GCA_036897485.1 Pelargonium nanum | reverse complement strand
TCAGTAACAAAATGGTACGTTGGTTGTGAACTAAATGTAGGATTCTCAAGTTTACGTCTTGGGTCCTGACCTTGTTGTACATTGGTTTGTCAAAAACTGTAGGTGTTGTAAACATTGTCACATCCGTACTATCTTAGTTGTGAACTAAATGTAGCTATTGGCTGCAGCTCTGGCCTCTAAATTGTTGTGTATGATTTTGGAAGTAGAGCTAAGGTTTTAAGGTTTTATTTTGAGCTTTAATGTCTATTTCCAAACAACCCGAAACCTATTCACTTCCAAAAATACCATATCATCTATGAAAATACTGTCCAATGCATAAAGCTCGCAACCCTACCCTCTCTTTGTAAGGACTACAGAGGGTGGGCCGCGCATGAGAATGACTGAACTGGTAAGAGAAAGTGTATGATGCTTTACAAACTAAACCGGGTATGCAACTCCTCATTCAAAATTCTTGTTTATGTACGCACGGCTACATTACAATCAATTGTATATATAAAAAAAAGCCACCAACCCGTCAAAGCAAGGAGGTGTCTTCATCAACATACAAGGGAACGGAAGGAAGGGATCAAACAGGGCGTAGTATCCACAATAAACACAACTTTACATCGATAGCTCTCTCCCCTACCCCACCCATGTTAGACAAAGAATAATATATCCTACAAAACCAATAATCAAATTCTACATAAATCACCTACATATGACCTTCATTTTCGTTACAACGGATGTGCCTCTTTCCCATCATCCTCTCAGTCCCCAAGTCTTTATGAAGGAAGATTGATTCAATTGATATGCTACTGGCGGGGGATCATCAGCTGTCTCCTAGTTCTAGTTGTATATTTTGACAGGCTTCTCAAACGCATGGCGATTCTGCAATTTTTTTTAAGGCAATTTCATTGTGAGAATTGGAAATTCCTACAGTAATGCATCAAAGTGCAAGACCTTTATGCAGGACAGAACAGAAAAGATTAAAGCGTGGTTAAAAAGCAGAGAAATGAGTGTGGATGTGTGTCTACTTACCTGATTTACTGCATAAGCTCTCTTAGGAGCATTATCAGAGTGCTCCAACCCAAGGTACTGCTCCCAAGCACCATAGACGTCTCTTCTCTGAATTGTTAATCAAACCATTCATTTTCCAAATATAGAAAATAACAGTAACAAAACTCAAATATTTAAACTGATGTTCAGCCCAAAAATACAAGAGACGTGACAGTACAACCACTAACCTGAAAACGGTTGGACACAACATCAGAATCCTGCAGGTATTCTGGGCGACCAAGTGACAAAAATGCAAAGTTCCACTGTGGTACAGAACAATGACTTGTAAGAAAACGGAAAATCTCTCTTTCACTCTGGGTTCTTTTCTTATTTTAATTATTTATTATTTGTGTGTGTGTGTCGCAGCAGGTAAAATACCTTGGAGAACTCCTCCTCTGGAACCTGCAATTTCTTCTGTATACGAGATTTAATTTCAGCTAAAGTTTCACCTTCATGGATGACCAAGAAAAAAGGATCGCCAAAATTCTGCACTTGCTGTGGAGAGGAAAACAAAAACAAGCATGCAAGAAATAAAATAAGTATCTCAGAAGTATACCTTCAACATAATAATCTTTTTCTTTTTTTAAAGTAACAAACAATTTGCTCAAAGCAATGTCAAAAAGCATATAAGATGTATTCCCACGCTTAATACCATTTGATTTTGTGCAGTTTCTTTAGTGAAGTGATAAACGTGGATCAAGCGATCTTGAGGACCGAGGTTCTTTTCTTCTTCAGGTATCTGAAGACTCAATGCAAACAAGGGTTAGCATCTTATCCAATTCATATAATCCAAAACTGAAATTCTTACGTTTTATCTGAAATACATCCATCTTCCACAAGGGAGCCAAATAAAATGAAAGTTACAAGTTACATAAATCTATTTGAAGCATTCACAACCAAAAGAAACCAGATACAATAGTAAATTAGATTTATTCATAATCCTTGTTATCGTTTGGGGTTTACATGACAAGACAGATGTAAGATAATTATAACAGAACATCAATTTGACTCATCAACCGTGTGGATATGTTCGACAAGTACACTGGTAATAAAGAAATACAAGCATGCTCAATTTAAAACTTCAAAAGTAGACAGAAATTTAACATAAAAGGTAATATTCTGATAAAAGAACTATTCCAAAATCCAAATATAGCACGAGGTACCTTACACAAAGTGAAAGTTTGTATAATCTTTTGTAATTCAGCATGCTTTAGAATAGTAATCATTTAGAAAGTTATACAGACACAAAACATACATTTCCAAAACTTGACTGATTAAGAGCAAATAATGAGATTGTTGGAATATTTAAAATTACATCATATATGAAATTTGTTTATGTATGCCACATTTTGAATAGTTCAATTCGCTCCATAGATTTAGCATTGACCTTGACCCATTCCCTATTTAATTTCGAGCCAGCTCTAGCAATTTCCTGTGTAAAATGCTTCTATTCTACATCAAGATTAACAACAGCATTTCATAATCCCTAAAAGGTACAAGTGTCATCTTGTTTTTTTAAGGGATCTCACAAGTCTTCCGCCAATGTTGGTGTTCTACGCATTTGGTTTGGGTCTCTTTAATCAAGACCAGACCATCTGTTTATTGGAGTTATTTTCATAATCCAACCACGCCTTGGTGGTTACCAGGGCCACCAATCAGTCCTCCCCTGTTGTGGCATCAACAAACTTCAATAAACATGAGTCACTGTGTTTTTCATCAGATTTGGCACAAGGAATTGACTACTCCGATTTTATATATTTTATTGGACAATTTTCAAATCACATTTTCTAGTTGTTTTTCACAAACTAAATTGTCGATTCACTAACACCTTGAGGTTGAGAGGGGTGTTGAATTATTAGAATCCCATAATCCATAGATTTAGTATTAACCTAGGTCATTTCCTATTTAATTTTGAATCAACTCTGGTAATGCCTTATATAAAGGGCTTCTATTATACATCAACATTAACAATAACATTTCATGTTCTCTACATGGTATTAGAGCCTTCATGTCCTTGAAGGTCTCTCACTCATCTTTCGTTGTGACACACCATTGCCTTAGGGCACCGGTGTTAGGATCTCTTTCAATGTATTTTTAATAAAATTTCTCTATTAGACATAAAAATGTGAGCACTCCTTCACACTGAAAGGGAAAACCCCTAGACCCATCGTGTCTATTGGTATTCTAGCCATTGGCATTCGGTTTGGGATAAGTTCAATCAAGAACATCTATGTTTAAAGTTATTTTCATATATCAACCATACTTTGGTGACTACAAGGGTTCCAATCAGTCATCCCCTGCAGCGACATATTAAAATCCCATAATTTATGGGATTTGTTTATTTATGCCTTATTTTGAATAGTTCCATAGGTTTAGCCTTAACCTAGGCTAGGCTATTTCATATTTAGTTTTGAGTCAACTCTTGCAATGCCCTACATAAAGGACTTGTATTCCACATCAACATTAACAATAGCATTTCATATTCTTTACATATATAAACATTTAATAAATGAAAACTAAGCAGAGGAAATGGATTCTGATTTTGACCACTTGCAGAGCTACAGATGTTAGAACTTGTACTCTCATGTAACTAAGAATACGCTTCTTTAATTGCTTAAATATTTCGCACACATCTTTCATGGACTGTTTAAATATTTCACCTCGATGTGAGCATACGTGAATACAATCATGTTCTCATGTCAAGGTTTTGGCACATCGCCCTATTTACATTTGAATGAACCCACCGATGATAGATAATGCAGGACCAACAACAACAATTAAGCCAATATGCCAATCCAACAACCATTTATGCTCTAAAAAATATTCAGCTAAAATAAACAGGGGAGGGGGTTACCTCCTCAGCACGCAGTGTCCAATATTGATCATTTATATTCTCAATTTTCTCACTAGGTGGGAATATCTGCAAGGTCAAAATAAAAAAAAGGGAGCTCCATAAACAATGTTATGATATATTTACTCATGTAGAATCTTATATTATTATAAATTGCACTCAAGAAATAAAGTAATTATAAAAACAAACACCAAGCCACAATCTGACTAGAGTGTGATAGAAACAGATAATTGTTAGAAACCAAAATTTTTAAATAAGCAACTACCTTGTAGATCTTGTGATAGAAGACTTCTAGTAATCTAAGTTCTGCATCTGGACGAGACAGCTCTACCTGTTTTAAAGGCAACATACATAAGTAAATTTATCATAAGCAACCACACCTGATATGCTTCTAATCCTGCAAACAAGCATGAAAGCTCGTTCTACAAATAAATAATACTCATTCCGTACCCAAAATGAGTGTCCACTTTCCTATTTTTGCAACGATTAAAGATGAGTTAGTTAGAGTTAGCTTTTCCCCCTTGTAACCCCATGTATTCTTGTTGCAACAAACTCAAGGGGTTTTAGCTGACTTATCTTAGGGATATTGTTAGTAATTAATTCAGAACTTACTATCCGAAATAGAAAGGGGACACTCATTTTGAGACGGAGGGAATAGTTATTTGTAGTTTATCAACATTATAAGTCAAATTTAAAATAATTTCCTTTGAAGAGATCATTGATAGAAAGCGCATGACACACACAATGACTTTTCAATGGTGAAAAGATTAGTTGATTATTACTTATTAATAAACAATTGTAATGATAATTCTCATAATGACAATATAGGAATAAAGAAAAATTACCTTTGACTTCAGTTCATTTATCACATCTCCTACAGTACTCTGTTTAGGCAATCTAATATTGTGAATTACCACCTGAGAACAGTTCCAAGCTTAATTAAAAAAAATAGCCTTAAAATCACATACATAACCCCGTAAGGAAAAGATCTGGAAACAATGAAACCACGTATTTCTTACGTACTTCATCTTTTGTAGCATGATGAAATGCAACTTTAAGGTTTTTTAGACCTTGTAATTCTGGCAGAGGTATGTCCAAGACTTCATAATAGAGTATATCAGATGTCTGTCCAGGAGAGACAAAGAATAAGGAAACAATCATAATGCTGTGTCAATGTAAAAGGAAGTTACAACTATACAGCAAGAGCTTTAGTCCAAACACCACCTGGTTGTAATGGACCAACATGTCTGACAAATGCTCAACTCCTCGATATTTAATGGGCTGTGGCTTGGGTTGCTGAGAATAGCAATTGTGAGATGTGAGCCTGATTTTGGATGGGTCCTCCAATCCAATTCGGCGAGCCACTCCATCCACAACATCATCATAGCTGTGCTGCTTTGACCTGGACAAATTGTGAGTGAATATGAATATCTAACAACAACCAAAAAAAAAAAAAAGAGTTATTGATAGTGAGAGAAGATTTTGCAAGAATTACTTACAACTCTAAACAGAAATCGTCCTCCTTTGGTCTCTCCAGAGATCGGAAATGAACCACCTAAAAGCATAAGATGTTTCTAAGTTTAGCTCGAGGTTATACAAAACGAGAACAGTGTTATTTGAAAATAAATGAAAGGTCAGAACCAGACTCTGTTTCATGATACATAATAGTGAAAACATTACATATTTGATTATACGAGAAATTCACAAAATAAGCAACAAAACTTTGATTTACACAAGAAACAATAATAAAGAAATTGCTCTGATATACCAAAGAAATTGTAAACATATTGTATTTTTAAACTTTGTTCTAAAGTTTTTCTATAGTCAAAATGTTCTCAAAAACCAAGTTACATCAGAATATAAAAAAAAAAAATTATTAAGAGAAAAAAAATAAATAAATTATTAAGAGAAAAAAAATTCTTACACATATATCTTCCCAAAATCCAAGGGTATACATATATGCCAATATGAAAATATCAGTTGTTTTCAAAACATCAGTTCAAAATTGAAACAAATATATATTCCCAAATATTCAAACATATATATCTCCTCTCTATAGAAAAATTTCAATCACCTAAAAATGTGTACAAATAGCATAAAAACAGCATTATTAGACCATTAATCACACAAAGGACCAACTGACAAAAAATAAACAACATGTGAATCTTTACCCTCATGTTTTGTAAGAACAGTGTACCTGGCGATTATGCACATATTCCAAAAATGAAGGAACGTCTGAATATCGGCATTCTACATCAGTTTCAGGTGGAGAAGACTTCTGAAAGCATATGATATCCCCATCTTCGATCTGAAAAGAAAAGGAAAAGATTAATTTATTCATTTTATCAAGATGTAGTTTACAACAATTACAGTTTTCGACAGACCAATGTATACCTGACTTAACCGGAAAGATGTTCTCTTATCAAGGTGTTCACACATGACAGTAGGTTCGAACTTTATTTCCTGGTATTTTGCATATGAACAGAGAGATACTTTAAACAAACATTACTAAGATGCAGCAAAAGTGAATAACACAAAAGTCGCGAGACACAATAAACTAGTAAAAAATTTAACTTTATAACAACAAACCTCGTAAAGTTCTATTTCTTCATCAGGGTCAAAGCCAGCCATTTTATTTAATTTTGCTAAAATTTCGATTGGCTTAGTAGAACTCTTCACAAAAAGTCTACCAACAAATCTGGACCCGAGAAAAAATCAAAACGTCAGAAAACATAAATTAAAACAGTAGTACGAACGATAAAAGGGACATACCTTAGTTCTCCTTTCACAGGGTCATAGAGCTTGAAGAAGAGCAAAATATCTTCTTTTGTTTTTTCAGGTGGAGGAATAGGTCGTAGATCCTGGTGTGTTTGTATACAGAATTATTAAAGTTAGGGGAAAAATGTTTTCACCCTCAAAGAAACAATTTATAATATAATGAATAATAGTAAAAACTGATTGTGAACATCAATAACCTAAAATTACCAGGCCAAGCTCTATTTCCAGAAACAACTTCAATTCAGCATTGTGACTCTTATTTGATACCTCCCTTAACTGTCCAACCTACAGCAAACAAACAACCAACTTTCATTAACTAACACAATCACGCCACAAAATTCTGTAGGTAGTGTGTGTTAAATCCTACAGTTCATCGTCTCTTTCTTACAAGTCATCTACACAGTTATCAGCTCAAAGATACAATGAAAGAGCGGATGTATGATTAGTTGATAATTACAGATTGTGCTTCCTCCAGTGGAGTCAGTGGTCGGTTGGGACGATATGTGTGGTTCTGCCGCTTTGCCCAAATCCAGAACCGCTGAAATTGGACTGGTATGCCTAACTCTTTGGCAACCTCCTCCTGTGCATCACATCAAAATTACAAATGTAAAAAGCTTCCAAATCAACAACAAAAAAAAGAAGAAGAGGAAAAGTGGCCACTGTACCTTGAAAAGAGTAAATGGTGTCTGCTTCTGAATACGAAAGCTACGCACTTTGTCATGATCCACAAGATCAAAATATATATCCTTTCCAATCTGCTCTACAAGATCTTCATCTCGAGCAACCTAGATCCAAGAAACAATTGGGCTTAGAGAGGAGTTTACAGAAGACACTAATATTAGCTTGAAAAAAGACAAAAGCTATAACCTTTATAATTGTATAAAGGTGGGCTTGTGCTTTATATCTTCTTTTGTCTTCCTTCTCTTCTTGTTCTTTCTTCAACCTAACCTGAAACAGAATAATTAACACATCAACCTGGATGCAACTGTACAAGATTAGATGTGCACAGACTGCAATTCGCTGATTTTATATCAACTGCATATGAAGGAAAGAATTTACCCTCAGGTGTTCGGCAATATCCTTCTCATCAACATTACATATTATTTTGTCCTTGTCACTTTCACGTATATACACAAGCATGTATGCATTTGAATATTTTGTAAATTTGAAGGGAGTGTTATTGAAGCCAGGATTGGTCTGTGGCAACTGTTAAACATAAGAAAAATTACAAGCTCAGTTAATAATCAAATTGAGCGTAAAATAAGACAGCATATGCAGATATGTGTGAGATATTACCTCCTCCTCACCACCGTACTGTTCTTCTAGTGCTCTCTTAATGTCTTCTTTTGTCACCCGTTCATCATCAAATTTGTACCTAAATAGTGAATGGAATGATCTCAAAGTGGGGAAGCTGTAATGTCTATGAAAAATAAACATGGACAAACATATCCAACATAAAAGTGCATAATGGTGCTGGGGCGGCTCATCATATGCATAACCCATTAGGGAAAACCAAAAAAAATCTACTACAAGTAACTCTAATTGTAATTTTAAATCTCTATTCTAAAATCAACAAGAGACTAGTGTGGCCATGGACATAGGCAATTTCCAAACTATGTAAATCCTAGTGTGTTGAATTTTTCTCTTCAGTTTTGCTTAGTTTGTTCTCAACAAATTATCCATCAGAAAAATGTTTATGACAACACTTTAAAGACAATAAGCAACATGAAAGATAATACTGGAATAGAATTGGTGAACTGCAATTCATCGAGTTTCCATTTCTTTTCTTCACTGGAAATCTTTACTTGAATGCAAAATGCGAATCTTAAGTTTAAGCATTTGGGTTATTTCTTACAGCATATTTGAGTTAACCCTCTTTTTAAAACTACCCAAATTGCTGGATATGGAAGCATATATGTCTATTACAAGTACTGCAGCCAATGATTCACAATAAGTCTAGTTAGCATTTAGAATTACAATGAAAACCCCAGGGATAACTACGTGGATAGTAACTACTCCAGGCCATGCTCAGAACCCATAAACTATTCTACAAAATCAGCAAATAATAAGCAATGAAGTCTAACGCAGTAAACTTGCAATATAAGTGCCCAAGAATGACATGTACATATCCCCCAGTAAAAGAGCAGAATGGCACATACCACTGATCGGAGAGGGTTGGCCTGATAAAAGCGTAGTAATGTCCACCATGCACCCCACCACTATGCACTAGGACACTGGTAAAGGAGAGAAATTACACATAAATGCATGTTTCAACAGTAAATAAAATCGAAGCGTTGCACAAAAAATACCATAGGAACACGTTATACGAGCTAATCTAAAAGATATTAGAGATAAATCTTTCACAAATATTAGTGATATTTCTGCTAAGGTGAACAAACAATTTGATACAACCTAGTTAATAGAACTGGTACAGCATACCCTTCCTTTATAACTGTCAAATTTCTTCCCAACCAAAAGCCTAAGTTGATAGGTGATGGTTCAAGTTCAACAAATAGTTACTTCTGCAAGTGGACTGCAGACCACAAGTATCAACTTCTGCATGTGGACCATAGACATCTACTTATGCACGTGAGCCCACTACAGGTATTTACTTCGACATACGGAATGAAGACCATATGAGGAAATTATACAATTGGGCTACATGCCCGGACCAAATCTGCTTCAATACCATGTCAAATTTCCTCCAACCCAAAACACTAAGCTAATATGTAGAAAATTTAGCTAGTATTTAAAGAGACTATGTAGAAAATTTAGCTAGTATTTAAAGAGACTATGATCTCCATATTTAATTGATGTGAGACACATTGACAATGACAAATCCTAACTATACATGCATATAAGAACCCTGGCGAATCAAAGAGGACCTTTGAGAATAAATAGAACAGCAAGAACTCACATGGCAAGATGGTAATAAAAGTATACATGGAATTATGTACCAAAACAAGTTATTACTTGGTAGACGTACTCCATCAGAAGATATGGTCAAGGAAAGTATTGCAACAAACCAAACAAGCTTTAATGTGATCCAATCCATAAAATAATAGTACTTGAATAACTGATACCTATGAAGTGTGTACAAATTGCGAACTCTTCTGTCTGCATCAGGTGATAGATATTTGCCGTTCTCTCTATCAAGGTCAAGTTGAAGGGGAAATTCATAACGATCATTTATCTGCAAAATGAAAAGCTCTTTTCAGGCTAACAAAATAAACAACCAAAATGAGTTTATCAATGAAAAAAACGTCATTACATTTTCTTAACTAGAGATATCTGCATGCTGCTGTCCAAGAGCAACATAACATTATAAAAATGCATCATTCCACTAAAAAAGATAACTTAAAAATTGACATGACCTATAAAATCACTCTAGTGGAATAGGACGCATAGTCCAACGAGAAAACAACACTCCAACTCCATTTCCACAAACATTAAAAGAAAATCATGCCTTAAGTGATTCACTCAAGTCATGTTATTGAATCAACTAAGTTATTCACTGTATTTAAAGATATCCCAACATGGAAATATATCCACAAATATAATCACATTTATGTGAAAAAGAAGCTAGGTCACTTGTGCCAAATCCGCATAAAATATCCAAAAGGAGAGAACAACCGCATAAAATATGCAAAAGGAGAGAACAATATCATCTCTAAGTGTAAGCTAACCGGAAGGACCAGTTTTCACATAAACTGCAGCTATTGATAATACAATAATACTACATTCTTGCAAGAGATGATTACATGTTGGGCACAGAAAACATCAAAATTGTCTAAAAAATTAATACCAAAGAAAAAAAAAATGGATGAGTTAGTGAACTCCGTATACTGACCTTTACCATAGTGTCTCGCATGAAATCATATTCAAAGCGCTTCAGCTGAAGTTGAAGGACTGGAGGAAAGTCAATAAACAACACACCCTTCTTAGCATCCTGAAGTACACAAAAATCACAGAATATTTGGTTAGAGCCATCATCCAAATGCCACAAATTACCAAAAACAACAGTCTAAAGAGCAGCTTGAGCAATTACTTTGAAGCAAGAATGCAGGCCCAGCCACTCATGACTCAACATTTAAGCAAATGACAAAGATTTGATTTTTTTCATCACAACATAATTTTTTTTTTTTTTTGAAAGGACATCACAACATAATTATTTCCATCATTCTCAATAGGGAATCATAATATGAATAAATAAACAATCAGACAGGTAATAATCTCTGTTCACAGCGCTTATTATCATGAAGATCATAGGTTCTTCCATCCAATACAAGTATTCTAACCTGCAAACCATGTTCTTCAGCATGGTATTTGTTGTCGCCCTCAAGGCGTTCAACCTCAACATATTTGTCAAAAGAAGCATAAACATCCCGACAGCCTTTCACATCAAGCTGTAGGTCTGCAGGAATAAACACATTTCACAATCATGCTCTGATATTTGCGAATGCACAAACTGTAAAACACAGGAAGAAAAAAAAAACAAAGTGAACGAAAACAATACCATAAAAAGACTCCTTTCTTGTAGACTTGTAGTCCACATTGATGCATTCAATGTAGTTCATGTGGTGGCCTTCAAAAAGCTGTTGTATTGTACCTTCCACAACAGTCCCCTGCACAAAAACAAAATTAATATCTACAATAATAAAAGAAATACAAATATCATTGGCACAACCTGTTGACCTCATATACCTTCATTTTATCTTCAAGCTTTTCACATAGAACTCTGTTCAGTTCTTGCACATCATGTTGCATGAAAGAATCATATGTATCCCATCCAAAAGACTTGGTCAATTCTTTTGTTGCAACACTTGTGTCATTGTATTGAAGTTTATAGAATAAACTCTGTAGAGCCAAAGGAATACTTCCGGTAGGCATATCATTTTCAGTAGTTGGCATATGGTACACAGCCTGAAATATAGAGTCCAAAATCAGGAGAACCCTTTGAGAACATCACTGAGGCAACACATATGTAAGAGGTCAAAGAAGAAGACATAATATCAGACCTTCCGAAAATAGGGAATATGATACAGTGTCTGTAAGAGAGAGTTCATGTAACAAGTTGCTCCTTGGTTTTTAAGTCCAACATAGCCAGTTTCCTTTTTTGAGTCGTATGACCAATAATCCAAAATCTTGCGGACAACAACCTCAGCTTCAATAATACAGGTATCGTTCATAAGATACCCCTTACTAGGATCATAGAGATCACTCAGAGGCATGAATGATGTAAAACCCCAATCACTCTCTCTTGCATTGAATTGGTGTTGTGTGTCTGCACAAAAACAAAGTCTACATGAATCACCGACGTCAACAGATTTGACAAATAGTCAATGTTATCACTTGATAATCGTAATAAATGCAGCAGAAGCTCATTTCTCTGTTACAAAAAGTTATTTATAGTCTCTAGAAATGGGGAAAAACAAGATAATAGATGAAAACTTCCCTGAAGTATAAAGTTAAAAGTGACTGAATTGAAACGGACCATAAGAAGCCTATCTTTAATGCATAGCTCCAAAACTGGCAATAAATATTACCATTTTCAAATATTTGGAAATTTAAAGCTAACCAGGTTGGCAGGCATTGAAGTAACCATATTCCTTATATTGCACACAAATTTCTGTGAACCCACTTAAAACAATATCCTCTATTTTCCTTGTAACATATTCAGTAGAGGAATACTATACCAGGCTACATGAAGTAGACAGATGCATGTAATTCATTAATCAACAACATCAGCTTCTTTATCTATTTATTTTATAAATGGTTGTACCTCTCCTACTTTAGAAGAAAATAAGAACTTGAATTTTCATTTTCATTTTCCAAGACCCATTGTTCTTTACAACTGAACTTTTCTCCTGGCCAAACTAGTTAATAATTCCTTTTTCCCCTTCATTTCTTAGCCTCTTAATCATATTAAGTATTACTAATTTCCTTTTTTTTTTCAAGTCCTCAATTTCTTACGGGCTGTAACAATTCTTGAATCTAGCAATTATTGAATTGAAGAGTACATATTACAATCAAATTTAAACAATAAGGAAAGTTCTACTGGGAACTTGGAATTTCTCACATTATCAGAAAATAATAACAAAACAGAATCATCTAAAAGCAAAGAATCACAAGGTGTATCTATTTCGAGCATTCCAATTAATAACAGATGACAAGAAGTGCACGACATTAATTTGGACATTCCAGCAAAAAGATTTTGAGATAATGAAGAAGATACCTTTTCTAATTGAGTACTTGTTATGCATTTGATTTACCACAGCCAAGCTAAACTGCGCATATCTACTCCACCCATATGGCAAGGTTGAAGAATCAGCAACATCCAAATACATGGATAAGTGGTCAACATTGTTCCCCTTGGGAAAAATAAGTATCCGCCTGTTCCAACCAAACCAACACAAGTTCAATAATGATCACCACTGATCACAAACTTCTGTAACCAATTTTAGCAGGTCTTCGTAATTACTATACCATTTATAACCTGCCACAACAAATACTTCCGAATAGTGCTTCTTGGTGTTCAATCTAGTAAAGTTCTCAATTGTCCATGTGAACTTCATAGTTGGAGGATCCTCCACTTGCTGATTTTCCACAGTACTAGCAGGCTCAGCTTGCGCCGCAACTATATCGAAATCAATCAAAACAACAAAATTAGAACCCTAACATCAAATTCAACCCCAACATTAGAGAAATAGAGGGAAACGAGCAACCTTCCATGGGCTGTGGACCTTCCACTACATCCGAATGCGGCACCAGCATCTCCTCGTCTTCTTGCTGCGACACAAACACGGAATCAGAGCTGTGATCTCGGTAAACAGAACCAAAACCTACGCACTCAATCAAAACCCTAGAAATGAAAGCGTTAACACAATTTTATTTTGAAATTGAAGCCAATTCGAGACCTCGATAACAGGCTCGAAACCCTAAAAAATCAAAAAAAAATTGGTGTCAACTCGAACTAGAACAAACACCACAGAAAATGCTCATCTATTGTGCACGGAGTGATGATAAAGAAAGAGTGAAGGAAGAGAGACGTGGTGTGTACATCTAACGGTGGAGGAGTGACCATAGTCATGGACGGACGGATTTGGATCGTCCGATCGAGAAATTCAGGAAGCGAGAAACAGTAGAGAGACGGAGCGGGCTGTGCAAGGAAGACACACCCGAAAGAACTGACTCGGAGAAAAGGCTCTCTGTGTGTTCAGTTTCTGGTTTTTACTTCGACGAGGGTAAGTTTTGAGATTTCGAGAGATGTGGGAGGGTAATATGGGAAATGGGTGTTCGGAGACCAATGAGAAGGCGACATTTAGCGAGGGTGGGGTAGTTGATGTACCATTTGGTGACGTGGCAGCGCAACAGGTCACGTGCGTGTAAACCCGGTCGGTGACACAATCTACTCTTCCTAGTACAACTTTTTTTGTTCGAATTTTTTCTCTTTAAAATATACACACATAATAGCTCATCTATCCAAACAACTTGCTCTCTCTTTTTTTTTTCTTCCTTAAAATCTTCCTTTAACTTTTCATAGTACATATCATCTACTCCATCCGTCCCAAAATTAGTGTATTGTTTCTATTTTTTGCAAAAATTAAGGATTACCAAATGATTTAATGTGTTTCCAATATTACTCTCACTTTTCCACCTACACCCCTGTGCAGTTCAAATATGTCTATGTGCAGTTCATGTAGTGCATAAGTGATAAGGGTAATATGAGAAAAACAATAATATAAT
>JAYMTF010003801.1:0-14415 GCA_036897485.1 Pelargonium nanum | reverse complement strand
CTACAGGAATGGGTGGGATGTCTGCACTTTACCAGTTGTTGGATAGTGACCAACCATTTTTGTGCATGCTTCGAATGGTTCTTCTTGCATTGAGGGAAGATGACAATGGTGAAGGTAGTATGCTCATCAGTAGTGTGAGATTTGAGGATGGATTTCCAGAAGTATCCCCTCGGAAAGGAGTGTCATTGGACAATAGTGCTCAAATGTCGGCTAGGAAACAAAGATCAGCATTGTTGTGGAGGTAACTTCAGCATTTTTCCTCATTATTTAACTTCGTAAAAATTACTTTGTTTTAAATAAAATATTTTGACTTTATATATCTTCAAGTTTTGAATTTGATTCTCTCAAAAAAAAAAAAAAGTTTTGAATTTGATATTTTGTGACAATGATTAGTTTCTATGCATAATTATTGTGTTAAAATTATTTGTAAATTAGTTTGTGGTCATAATACACCTAATCTTTTTCAGGTACACACTTGTGCCTTGCTCTCCTAGGACCCAAGACATTTTTGCACCTTGCAATTTAAATAACTATGGTCTCTTAAGAGATTTAGTGGCATAAACTTTCTCTTAACTAATCTTTCTTACATGAAAGATTGAAGCGATCAAAGTTAGAGTCTATGAATTCTATAAATTTTGTCTGGAAAGAAGATGCTATTTTATTGTTCCTCCATAAGTTATTTCTTTTGGGGCAAGGAGGGTTGTTGGGGTTGGGTAATGATATCAAACTTAGATGTATTGAAATGCAAGTAAAGTTCAATAAGATAAATAGTCCTTTTAACAAACTTATTGCATAAAGCTAATGTATTAGCTTGCTCACTTATAACTTCTAGCTAATATTCAACAATAACTAAACTAGATCCTATGGCAACCACCAAATCAATATCTTAGACTGATATGGGCCATTTTGCTTTCTCTTCCTGTTCTCGTTTGTCTTTTTTCCCCATGGTTCTATTACACGCTGCCTATTAATTTATTCAAGCCTTTTTCCTTTACTAATTGAACTAGAGTAAATACTTTCTTTCATTGCATCTTATTATACAAAACCCTATCTAAAATATCATCTTTTAACTTTGCCAATACATAATTATACCACACAACTGGCCATTATTGTTTGCTACTAAAATGACTCAACTTCATTGAAGAAATATGATTGTTCTTGAAGATTGCTCCTTCCATGGGTGTTGATTGGAATGAGTTTATAGATATTTAAATTGCCTCTTTTCCATCTTTTTTTGTGTGTGTTTAATACCTGGCTGCCACCTGTCTTCATTGTTCACCAAAAAGTAAAACTGTTCTATTACTTATGCTTCAGTTTACTTTGCACAGAAATATGCCGCTGAAATTCTCAGGATCGTGTTGGGTTTTGTATGCTGGTGTATGTAACATCATTACTTTGGCTGTCCTAGAGATCTGTGCTTTCTTGATATGCTATATGCTACAGCTAAACTGATTCATATCATTGATGTACAGCGTGCTTTCACCAGTCTTAAATTTGCAAGTTGCTGAGTCCAAGAGACAAAGAGTGCTGGTTGCATCTTGTGTCCTTTATTCGGAGGTTAGTTTTTTAATTGGTTTTTCTTCTTAGATTAATATTTCATTTAAATAGTTGCATAGTTCTTATCCGTATCTTGAGTATTCTCAGTCTTTCTTCCTGTCCACTTGTGCATTTTCTTCTGGTCAATTGATTTTTGTTCATTTCGTCATCTTTGCCTGACTTGTATGATGCAGGTATGGCATGCAGTTGGCAGGGACAGAGTGCCTCTTCGTAAACAGTACCTTGAGGACATTTTACCACCATTTATTGCTGTGTTGAGGAGGTGGCGGCCACTTTTAGCTGGAATTCATGAACTTGCCAGAGCTGATGGATTGAATCCTCTAGTTGTTGATGATCGTGCATTGGCTGTGGATTCACATCCCATAGAGGTTACTAAACACCAAAATTTTCTGTTTCGTACTCTCTTCCTTCATAGGTTCTAAATATTTTCATTCTATCTATTTTGTTTGGATATAATTCTGCAGTCTTTCAATTATTGGAAATAGTATCATTCCAAATTTCAACATCTGTTCTGTGGGCATAATTATTGTAATGATTTTTTTTCTTTTCCATTTTTAATAAGTAGCTAGGTATTAGTTATTTAAAGCATTTGATGGAACTGCATCTCTCAAGCATCTCAATTTCTATCGCACCATCCTCTCCCATCGCCACATCGCAGGCCGGCAAATCGACTTCGATTCCATCAAAAGCCAGGAAGGAGGCTGAAGACTGCAAATCTGTGGCACTGTTTTTCCCACAATGGCACTCCCTTCTCATTGATCACAACCCCCCTTTAAATCTGGTCCGCCTTCAGCTACTTGTGCCTTTAGTTCATCTGCATTAGTAGGAACGGCAAAATTTTCCAGAATTTTGAGCCGGACTTACTCTCCACTCTCATAAAAACCAAGTAGTTTTCATCCTCCATTGCCTACCATATCATTAAGCACAAGCTGACACTTGGAGCCTTCAGAACTGGATCTGTGATCCTCTTTCATGTTCTAGATCTCACCTAGAGCAATCTCTTTGTAACAGGCTGTTGCCTCCCATCACTTGTATCTTTTCTCTGGTTCCTGTTTTGGGAACCCGAGCTTATAAATATATATATATATATATTAGCCGATCAAAAAAAATAATAAGCAGGCAAGGACCACTAAATTATCCCACTATTAGGTTTTTGCATAGCTTGTGGAAGAAACTTATACTGAAAATTTGGTGTGCTAGACTTGAGTGCTCTTGTTTACCCAAGGGGAGTGCAACATTATTAACAGGCTATGTATATTTGTCAAGAAACTTAACTAGATTTCTATTCAGAATTGTGTTACTATCTGTGTCTCTTTTGCATGCATACAAATAGTAAGTTAAAAATGATGAATATATGTGATTAATTCTATACATCCAAAAGAAAGACATGTACAAGCTATTTTGGAGGATTTCAAATAGTTTTGTTAAAGGATTCATTTATCTGACCTAAACATAATTTGGGAAAAGACTTCACATTGTTTCACTGGCTGCATTTAAGTGCTCATGCATTACTTTATTTTTAGTGGTTGGATGACACTAAATTAGTTTTTGTATTTTATAGAGATTTTCTTATCATTAATTATCTGTTTTCTTGATCAATTCAATTTGGTTCTTTTGGTGCTTTCTACTGCACCTGTTGACTTTTCAATCATGGTTTTTTATTTATTTTATATTGTTATAGTAACAGCAACTTTTTCTTAAATTTCTTTCAGGCAGCTCTGGCCATGATATCTCCAAATTGGGCTGCCGCTTTTGCGTCACCACCTGCTGCAATGGCATTGGCCATGATTGCTGCTGGTGCCTCTGGTGGGGAAGTCTCACCTCCTGTCACAACGACACCACTGAAGCGTGATTTCTCATTGATGGAGCGAAAAAGACCTCAGCTTCAAACGTTTTCAAGCTTTCAGCAACCTTTAGAGACTAACAAATCGCGAGCTATGCCTAAGGACAAGGCTGCCGCAAAAGCTGCTGCCTTGGCAGCTGCACGTGATCTTCAACGGAATTCAAAAATTGGTGCTGGAAGGGGTCTAAGTGCAGTAGCAATGGCCACATCTGCACAGCGGAGAAATGTCAGTGATATGGAGCGCGTGAAAAGATGGAATTTTTCTGAAGCCATGGCAGTTGCCTGGATGGAATGTTTGCAACCTGTTGATACAAAATCAGTCTATGGAAAAGACTTTAATGCTTTATCCTATAAGTTCATTGCAGTTCTTGTTGCAAGCTTTGCATTAGCAAGAAATATGCAACGTTCAGAGGTAAGATCACTGCTTGCATCATAGTTATTAATGCTGTTTGACTTGGCTTCTAGAATTTTTATCAGTTTTTTCTTTTCTTTTTCAGATTGATAGACGTTTACAAGTTGAAGTTATAGCTCGGCATCGATTGTCCATTGGAGTTCGTGCTTGGCGTAAACTCATACATTGCTTGATAGATATGAAATGTCTATATGGCCCATTCAGGGACAAGTTATGCAAGTCTGCCAGAGTATGTTAGACAAAATGTGACAGTACATTTCCCTTGTTATTTGATGGTCTTATATACTTTTTCATCTTTTAATAGCCTTGTGTACTTGTGTATCTGTCATTAATTTATACTGTTACATGAAGTATTTTCTCAAACTTTATCATTAATGTGTAGGTTTTCTGGAAGCTAGATTTTATGGAAAGTTCCTCAAGGATGAGATTACTTATTAGGAAGAATTATGAAGGATCTGATCACTTTGCTGCTGCTTCTAATTATGAGGACGACATCGAAACAAAACAATGCCAAGAGAATGTTATAAATCCATGTAATACACCTGTTCTGGCAGCAGAAGCAATCTCAATGGAAACGGGAAATGAAGAGGATGAACTGGCAGAAGTAGATAATATGGAGGTTAGAGTAGGTGATACAGAACAGATTAGGGAGAATCAACCAAGGCTTTCTTCAGCTGCCGACCAGAACTTGCAGGTTGCAGAAGAATCTAGTGATACTCAATTTGCCACTCATCTAGACTTAGTCAGAAGTCCTGCAGCAGTTGCCCCTGGATATGTTTCTAGCGAACTTAATGAAAGAATAGTTTTTGAGCTTCCGTCATCAATGGTCCGACCACTGAAGGTTATACGGGGAACCTTTCAAGTGAGTTTTACAAACCTATAAGGCTATAACTATGTGATCTATTGTAGCATGGTTTTCTTTTGCTTTCATGTATATAGATTCGTTACAGGATGGCTGTGCATCAGTTACTGCATAATAACCCTAGACATATGGAGTAGAGTTAATGAATATTGACCTCTTTCATGTTTGAAACAAGTGTATTTAAGTGCTGGTTTCCCTTCTTGAGTTGCCATTGCTATTCTCTGGTTTAATAGTATATCAGGTATGGATAAAAAATTGTCCATAACATGTTATCTTCCCAGTATCCAGTTTTACCCCATTTGATAGTATGTGGTGATAAAAAAAATCCCATTTTCAAAATTCCAGATATCACTGTTGAGTGACAGTATTCAGACTGCAATTGTATGACTACAGTTGCTTCATGTTACTTAGCTGTAAACTGTGATAGAAGTGGTGATATAGTGCATGGTGCACTCATTTCTATGCTTTCTAGAAGCCTTTTAGGAACTTTGGTAGATAGTTTAATGGTATAATAATGCTGTTCCTTTATGCGATCCTATCACCCTCCTATTTAGCTAACTAGAAACACCATAGCTAGCAGAATTTCCAGTTCTGCCTTACCAGAGAGGAGGGGCAACTTCTTTTGTTCTTTTGGCGCGATCTGGTTTTGTTCAGATTAGATAGAGATGTTAATTTGAGAAGTTGGGTTGCTGGCCCAAAATAGACATGTAGTTATGACTACAGTCTATTAGTCTGATAATTTCATTAATTTGAGCTTAAGGGCCATTCTCTCTCAATTTGTGCTTTGTATGTTATACCATGGTTAAAGGTTGTTAGGTATGACTGCCAAGTATTTTCTCCTGTTAAATACATGAAATATATGAAGATCCGTAGCTCATTTATTTTTATGACTATAAAACTGAGTTTCTGGTGGAAGTTTCTTTGAGAAATTCTACGCATATTATTAGTTATATATTTGTTACTTAATATAGTACCCAACACATTTGTGCAGGTGACAACTAAGAGACTAAATTTTATAGTTGATAATATATCTGTAATGGATGGGATGGAAACTAGTTCTGACTTTAGAGAGCAAGAAAAGGACCGCAGCTGGTCGACGTCTTCCCTTCATCAAATTTATAACAGGAGGTAAAACAAAAATAATTTATTTTTTTCTATTTGCACGGATATCTTGTTTGTACATGTATCTAATTTCTAGTAGATAGCAAAACAACTATAGTTTTTTTTTTGTTCTTTCTGTTTGTTAATACTCATGCATACAAATTTGTTTTCTCAGTTTCTTATGTCTTTGGTGAAATGTGTTTAGAAATTGGAAAGAAGGAAAGTAAAACAAGAACAAGGATTAATGTTCATTGTTGGACATATAAAATGTTTATTATTTGTGATCATACAAAAGCACATTGATTCCATGCAGCTTTACAGTTGAGCCAAATTTCCTTTGTTTAGTTTTGGTTTTGGAACTAATCTGGTCCGGTCATTGTATGTGATCTAATTCGACAAGTTCAAATCTTCGAGTTACAAATTTGAAATGGACCGTCTAGATATCTCTCCTAGTTACTTTATTTAATGTTAGATATGAAGACATGTGAGGAATGCTGTTGGGAGTATAATAATGAATGTTTTTGGAGATGGTTGTTCTCTTTCTGTGGTGGAATGCATTTGTTCTTCTCATAAAACTTGATTTGAGGTTGACTAAAATAATCTTTAAATACTTTTTTTTATTGGTCTCTTCTTGGTTGCATTTAACGGTATTTTAGTTAGCTTTTTGGCTTCTGATGTTTAGTCAGATAATCCTGTTACATAAACAAATGGTCTTTGACACTCCAGTTTTAAATTGTCAATTAAATTGGCTTCCATGTGCTAATGCATGTGGAAACTCACAAATTCTTACATCTGATTTTATTGAATAAAATTTAAATTTTAGACTATACTGAGATATAAATTATATTTTGATAGTTTTAATTATAACAGAGATTTAGTACAGTTATGAATCAAGAAATACTTCATTTTTCTCGTAAATTATTTAAGGTTCTATACATTGACCAAAACTAATATCTCAAAGGACACTAGAAAAATTGGTTCTGAAATGACTTTAGTATGACTTCTGATTCTGACCTCACCTTCAGTTAGATTGAGTTCCCTACACCCTAAGAAGCCCCACCTTGATTTTGCGGCGTCAACCACTGCCGGAAATACCACCGGGCCGCTACTCCGGCCTCAATTATTTTGAATATTCCGGAAGGAATCCATTTATGGAGTATTCATCTTGGAAATCACATTCTCTCTTTCCTAATATATCATTATGTCTCTCATTATTTTCTTGATTTTTTTCTAGGTGTCTCGCTGATAATTTCAATCTCATTTACTCTGGTCATGGTGCCATTTACACTCATCTTTTATTGGGGCTCTTTAATGCTCTTTTCCTTTTTATGTATCATCATATTTGATCCCTTTCTTAGAGATTAAATCCTTCATCATTAATATATTATTGCCATAAAAGAAAGTATGACTTCTAGGTGCATAACTGTGTGATCTTACATTTTGTGAAAAGACCTCTTGATGTCTTACTTAAAGGTGATCATACTTTTAGTTTTATCTGCACTTCATTGTTATTTATGCATTAATGGCAAATATATAGATGGTTGCAATGGAATTCGGTATTATTGTCTTTTCAGTAGCCTCATCATATCCTAAGATCTGAAACTGTCCCGCAAATTTTCTCATAGGTTTCTAAATTAATTTTCCTAGAAAAAGTTAGCTACGTTTGCTATGCGTGCTAGGGTTATAACTCCACTATTGCTTACATATGTATTAGGAATGTTCTAGACTCTTGGGAATATTCTAGATAACCATAATCTGGTGTGATCTTGACGGTTTGTTGATGAGGTGTAGGCCCTTTTATGTAGCCATTAAGCCTAAGAATTCCCAAAGTTTTATAGTAGTCTCTTGCTTGAGTATTAATACTAGTAGTCCATTTACTAGCCAACATTGCCTAATCATGTGTGAAGGAGTGGTCTAGTAAGTTCAAGAGTTATACATGTCGTGATATTCTGGCTAGATAATTGGTAGTATTTGAAAAAGAAATATTTAGCCTGTCTGCTTCTTTGCTTTTTATTTATTTATTAATAAATATTTGTATTGCACTATTTTTAAAATAACCAATTTCACTACACAAACTATAAATGATCTTATCAATTATGGTAAAGTGGTAATCATATGAGGTGGTCCATTGGTAAATATTTTGAAGTGCAGCCACCATAGGATCAATTAGTCTCGTGGCATGCCATGTGAAATTATGAACAATAATAAACAATAAAAAAGAAGAAGAAAGTGAAACTAACAAACTTACCAGCTTTCTTTGTGCCCAAGTGGCTGAGTTATTTGCCTGCTGCCTTACCAATTTGAGGTCGGAGGATCAAGGCTGTTGGCTGTTATGGATTAAAAAATGTCAGTGAATTTCTCATTGTAGCATACGGCTACAGTAGTATCATCCTCTGCATCAAAAATATTTAGACTTTTCCAAATTGCGTATATAAATAAACAAAATGATTTTGTTCTCGGAGATTGAGGAACATTTATCTTTGTATAGTAATTTCATCGTATCATTCTTCTCACAATCCTTTCTCTTTTGTCTAATTTTCCCCTTGTGCATTAAGTTCACTATGTTCTTTGCTTTGATTACACCTAAAAACTTTATCAACATTCAGTTAAGTTGAGATGCATAAAAGTTCCATGAGTCAAAGTCATATGTCATGCTTTTTTCCTCCAGTTTGGTTTGAGATTTCCTTTGCATATTACTTTTCATATTTTATAACTTGTCTTTGTAATTTAAATTTTGTCTTGGGCTGCTCTCAACTCTAGCTGTCCAACAATTTGTAGAATTTAGAGTATCGTGTATCATATTTATACATATGCTTTCCTATATGTTCTTGACACTTGAATGCATATTACTGTTTCCTTTTGTGACAGATATCTTCTTAGAAAAAGTGCACTGGAACTGTTTATGATTGATCGCTCAAACTTCTTCCTTGATTTTGGGGTACTGCTATTTATCATCTGTTTGTTACACTTTTGCTGTGTTAGAGTGGCATTTAATGATTTCTGACTCACGAAGTTTCCTGCTTACTAATTGAATTTGTTTTTTCTTACCCTCCAGAGTACCGAGGGACGAAGAAACGCATTTCGAGCCATAGTCCAATCACATCCTCCTCATTTGAACCATATTTATCTGACGACTCAGGTTTACATGGAAACTTATACATGCTTGTGGAGAGACACAATATAAAGTTGCTTATTGATTGCGTGCTAAAAAGGCCATTTGGCTCAGTTAGGGCAATTTGAAGTTGCATTTCACGAAGAAAAAGTATAATTAAATTTGTATCTCATTTTCTCTGAAATTTATAAGATGTATTGGTGCATTTGGTGGTTATTTATTCTTCCAATGAGATCCATCATTTCCTCCTTAGAACTCCAGTTGGAATACTCTGCCATAAGTAATAGGATATTATTTGTTCAATAGGGTTCTAAAAAGCCATTATATTTACTTTTGTTGTAGAGACCTGAGGAACTTCTGAAGAGAACTCAGCTCATGGAGCGTTGGGCTAGGTGGGAGGTACAATTTCTGAATTTATATAGATCTTGAAGCTCAAATTCTGTATCTTAGACACTTTGATTTGTTTTTTTAAATTGTGTATGAAAAATTGAAAAAATTCAACTGCAATGGTTGTGCAGATCAGCAATTTTGAATACCTAATGCGTCTGAATACATTGGCTGGGCGTAGTTATAATGACATCACACAGGTGGATTGTTTTTGGAAAATTTCTAGCTTTATGGGGAATAATTCATACCCTGAACTTAATTTTCTTCTCCCTCTCCCTCTCCCTCTCTCTCTCTCTCTCTCTCTCTCTCTCTCTCTCTCTTCTTTTTTTCTTTTTGCAGTATCCAGTTTTTCCTTGGATTCTTTCTGATTACAGTTCAAAGAGTTTGAATCTTGCAGATCCTTCTTCTTACCGAGATCTTTCCAAGGTGGAACAATGTGATTTTTATGCAATTACTTTTTTTTTCACTCTTTCTGCTGGCATTATATCCTTGTAAATGTTTACAGCCCATTGGTGCCTTGAATCCTGGTCGTCTAGAAAAATTCCAACAGAGATATTCTAGCTTTGATGATCCGGTCATTCCGAAGTTTCATTATCGTTCACATTACTCAAGTGCTGGAACAGTAAGTCTTTTTCCCTTTTTTTGTTCCAAAATCCAAGTTTGGCATTCACCGTGAAATCATCATATATTGTTCCTTGTGGTTATTTGCTGAGAAATAGTGTTGTGTGATATATATAAAAATTCTGGATGATATGTGCTGTACTACCTGTTTAGATATATGTTTGCTTTTCCTCTTTATACTCCATTCTGAAGTGTGGATCCTTCAGAAATTATTCTCACCTCTTTAAATAAGAGGTCAATAATTTACTGGGTAAATTACATAAAATGTTCCTTTGGATGTAAGAAATATTACAAAAACCTCCCTTTGTATTTCTAAAATTACATTATCATACATTGAAATGTGCAAGTGACTGAAAATCTATTTCATATCAAAATTACCATTAGCTGATAAAAAAAATCAAAATTACTATTGTTACTTGTCAAATCATATAGTTGATCTTCATCTTGATTGCATTATGACTAACTGTAAAATGTTGGCTGATGTCACTATCATTGTTATTGCACTTTGTCACATTGTAACAATAATTTAAAGGAATAATTTAATACGATAGTTGTGATGACAACTTTGGTATTGTAAAGAAACAAAAAGGAGAGGAATATGTCTTATATTTGACAATTAGGAGATAACCTTTTATATAAGGTAAACAAGAGTTGACAAAAATATATTATCTAATAAATTTTTTATCTCAACAGGTATGAATATAGATTTTTTTTTTTTGTTTAAACTTCCCTAATAATTTTTTTGCAGGAATGAATAATTTATATTATTGAAAACTTTTCCTTCAATGGTTTGAGTTGACTATCAAACTTTTGTCGTAGTTCTCTCATTATCAGTCTTCGTGCATCTCTTGCATGTGACTCAGTCCCTTAGTTCCTCTTACAAACTCGATCTGAATCTTAGGACAGACATAAGTTCTGCATGTTTACCTTGAAAAGAAAAAGTAAGAGAAAAAATAAGAATGACCAACAAAATAGTTTAGGGTAATAGTTAAGTTAGAGCAATATCTGGAATTTTATTCATGTCTAAGGAATCCCTCCACCTATCAGTTTAAGCTTTTGGGTTGGGGTAAAGTTTTGACATGGTATCAGAGCTGGTTTTGTTAGGCCTATCCGTCTGTCTTACCTCCCTTCTTGGTCCACGTGCAGGGTCCATTCTCTTATTCAGCCTACACATGAGGGGAGTGTTAAGGAATCTCACATTGAAAGAATGTGAAGTCATTCACCACTTGATATACTAGTTGGACCCTCCACCTATCAGCTTAAGCTTTTGGGTCGGAGTAATTTATTTTTTTATTTTAAATTGTTGGCCGAGCTGGTGTTTCCTGGCTTTATATTGTTGTGTAGATATACATTATCACCTTGTTGATGCAGTAACACCTTACCATGTTTGCTTTGTCTTATTTACAGGTGTTGTATTATCTAGTTAGAGTTGAACCCTTTACAACTCTTTCTGTTCAACTGCAAGGCAGAAAATTTGATCATGCAGACAGGATGTTTTCAGATATAGCTTCTACTTGGAATGGAGTTCTCAACGACATTAGTGATGTTAAAGAATTGGTACGTGTATGTTTGGCCACTCCAATATCATAGGGGGGTCACTTCATTAATGCGTGACTTCTTATATTTCTTGCCAATCAGCTGTTAGGGATCCCATCTTGCTATCTGACCCCATACCCTTTTTTTCTTCAGTATCTTCAAGATGCTAATGAATTTTTCTGTTGAGGAATTAATTTATTTTTCTATTATGTCATCAAGGTTCCTGAAATGTTTTACCTTCCTGAAGTCTTAACCAATGGGAATTCAATAAGCTTTGGCACAACAAAGTTAAGAGAAAAAGTTGGTATGTACTTTAAATGTACTGTAACCTGCTAACAATAAGAAGATTGTTGCAAGTTGCACTACAATTGAAATGTTCAATATTTTAATATATGTTGTCAGATTCTGTCAGACTTCCTCCTTGGGCTGAAAACCCAGTTGATTTCATTCATAAGCATCGAAAGGCTCTAGAGAGTGAGCATGTTTCTGCAAATCTGCATGAATGGATTGATCTCATTTTTGGGTAGGTTATTTTTACTTTCACAATGTCCCATTTATGTTCTTTCCTCAGTTCATTTCATTAATTTTTATCTTATTAGTTGGGAATATAAAGATATAATTTACTAGCTGGTACTTCAATAAAATATTTTGACAAACAGGTATAAGCAACGAGGTAAAGAAGCTATACAGGCAAATAATGTTTTTTTTCACCTTACCTACGAAGGGGCAGTTGATATTGATAAGATTTCAGATCCAGTAAGTCCACTATACAAAGGGTAACATTCCTGTTTCACTTTGGTGGTTGCTGACTGACATTTGTTTTTTAATCCACCAAACAAAGGTACAACAGCGTGCTACACAAGACCAGATTGCATACTTTGGGCAAACTCCTTCCCAACTTCTCACTGCCCCTCATTTGAAGAGGATGCCATTGGCGGAAGTTCTACATTTGCAGGTAACTAATGACTTTATTTTTCTAAAGCTGCAGTTTTACATCCATGTTGTCCTCTAAACATGCATACATACTCTTGCTGGTTTATGTTTGTATGCTTCTCTAGGATCTATGTAATATATGCTGATTATGTTGTAGTAACAACTATATGAGTTATGCGGTGGATGTTACATATTTTGCATGTAGAATGATAAATTAAATTTTAAGTGACCCTTATAAGTTGAAAAATGGAGGATGAATACGCATACTGCAATCTTTAAAGGCTCTGCTATTGGGGCAAGTGGTTGAAGGCGCTTGGTCCCCTCGAGGTCTCAAGTTTGATAACTCCCTTCAGGTGTTGTTGGTATTGCCTATATATATATATATGTACACATTTCAGCCCTCCTTTTGTACAGAAGTTGTTTTCCTAACTTGAACCCACCTTAGGGTCACAAGGCACTAGGCAGCAAATTTTGCACACACAAAAAAGTAAGATTCTTTAATCTCAGCGTGATTGTGAGTAAAAAATATAAAATAGATTATAGAGCTGCTGATATAACTTCTGACTATTGCCTCGAAGGTTGTTTGTAATCATAAAACTGAAGTGACATTTTCTGTGAGGTCTGAGGATGCTTGTTAAGATTGATATGTATACTACTCTAAACTACAACAGCATCCAAGTCATTTTCAAAATAGCGTTGGGTCAACTACATGAATCTTTTAGCTAGACTCATTGAGATCTAATTATGTGTGTGTGTAGGCACAATAACATACATTTTGATGTGATCACATTGAGAGTTATACTACGTATACATAGTTTTTTTTAGCGCAAGCCACAAAGGATTCATGGGCCCCAGGCGCCCAAATAAAAATCCTCTTAAATATCCTGAAACTCATCCCTTCCCTCCCAACAGCTCCTAAATTCAGCAATGCATACTTGGTCCATTTGCAAATCTCTCAGAGCGGTACCTCAAGGTCCTGAAGATGACATCTCCAAGTTGATTGAAAAAAAAAAAAAAATCTTCTTAAGTCAGTGCTAACCAAGCCACCCATCTTCATGGTGTACTCACCTCCTCCTCTATAATCTTACTTCCATGGAATGTTAAGAGGACTTAACTCAAGATCTAAGAAGTGTCAGAACTCACTGTTCATGAAGCACATGCCAGATTTAGCGCTTATTCAAGAAACAAATTGGAGTCAATACTGCAACAATCATCAGATCATGTTTGGTGGGACTCTAATATTGACTTTATTTGCTCTCCATCCTCATATCAAGCCTCTTGCACTGGAGCAACATGTCATGGACCTTAAATCCTCTTTCATGTTTAATATCTTCTTTGTAACTCCATGTCATTCACTATTTTTTCTGTTTTGTTTGTTTTTCAAACTCTTATAGTACTTCTCATCAGGTTTTCCTTCATTGGAATTCTGATCTCTTAATAAAATTGCTCCGTTGCTTATAAAAAAAGGGGGACTGAAAAGAAAACTTGAAACCTAGAAATTGAGCTGATCCAATCAGGTTCGGTTTGGGTGTAACCGTGTAAGATGTATGTTTTGATATCGGTTCAATTTTCTTCATATATTTTATCAGTTAACTTAACCAATATTTGTATCATATAATATATTTATATTTTAGTTAATATAGTAAAATGAATGATTATTGATTCGTAGTTGATTCTTGTCTTCTTAGATATTAAATTAGTACTTGTGGATTAATTGGCTTATTATTTGTCTGTAGTAAATTTTTGTTTCACTTCGAGACAACTAATTACCCTATGGTATCAGTAAATGTGTAATTTGTTAAAGTTAATGAATATTTTTATTCTCTCATCAAGTGTTATGCATTTGACCCATATAATTCCTCAATAGCCATATTACTCTTAACACATTTTAAACCAGAAAATGTGTTATTTATATTTTTATTTTTTTATGGAAGGCGTCATCACGATTAACGAATGTTGAGAGATACCTTATACTCCCTCCGTCCAAAAATGAGTGTCCTGTTTGTCTAAATTTTTTGTCCCAAAATGAGTGTCCTGTTTCTATTTTTAGG
>JAYMTF010003800.1:0-14415 GCA_036897485.1 Pelargonium nanum | reverse complement strand
TTACCCGCTACACTTAGGTTTTGATTCCTCTTCCTGAAGGGCTTCATGTGTATGAATTATGTTAGCATTGCTTCTCCTTTTTATTTATGAAGCATCCCTCACTTGAGGATTCTTGTGTATGCATCTTATGTGGATGGATGCGTTATCTTCATTATTTACAAGCCCATTTATCGCAAGGATGTTTAACATGAGAGAATCTGAACATGAAAGAAGTGATGGCCCTAGGTTTTTCAGACACTCAGGACTGTAGATGTGTTTTGGTCCAACTAATATATAAGTCACAAGTGCTGTGAGAAACTACATGAAACGGGATATACACTCCAAGAGCCTATTTAGTAGATACAAGTTTTACAACCAGGTTAAGTCAAGTTTTCCTATGCTGAAAGTAAAAAAATAGAACTGTTATAGCATAACCAAAAGAAAAAGACAGAGATATAGCATTATAATAACAGATAATTGAAACTGGCAGAGTATCTTGTGCATGCTAAACTGCTTATTTCCCAATATGAAACTACAAGGATGAAAAAGATTAATCCCTAGTGTGATCAAATGCTAACCTATTTTAAAGCAGTGAAACCATAACAAATGCAGGATAAATTATGATAATTGCTTTCTATAACTCCAGAAAAGAGGAGCGAATGTCTAACTCTCCAAACTCAGATCTGTAGGCTGATATATTGCCTGCAGAAAAAGTTCTTTACCCAAACAGTGCAAAAAACATTAATTAGAGAAAGTAAATATAGAGACAAAAAGGAGATAAATACTTCAGTACGCTAAAAACATAGGGCAAACAAAAGACCATATTGATGTTTGTTTACTATGAGCAGAACAAACCTGAAGATGATTATGAGAAAAAGTAACAAATAGAAACCAAGCTTGATCAAGCGATACTTCTTCTCGGCACTAAGAAATCTAAATACTTCAGTAATGTCAATAAGATGCTGCCGCTTTGTGTACCTATATCAGAAAACAAATTAGTTATATCAATAAAATAGCATTTCACATACATAGGAAAACTACCATTTAAATATAAACATATTTAAAGTGAATCTAGAATTCCCTTTCATTTGTCTTCTCTTTGCTATTTTTCCCCTCTTGTTTGATTGAGAACCATAAAACTGTATATAACTTGTTTCCACTACATATATAACCAAACAATTGTATATTGTGTCAATCTTTCTAAGTTTAGCTAACATCTTCTGGCAACTGTTAATTAATCTTGAATTCTTGATAGTTGGGCTTCATGTTTGCTGCTCATGTGTAGCACCCCTTTCCGTTCATAAATGTCAATTATTTGGTATCATTCCATCACTAAATTAAGAAGAATAGAGATTCTCTTCATGCATAAATTCCTAGATGTTACGCAAAACTCGATATGCCATGTTTTAGCATCAGATAGGTAGTGACTTGTGTTACTTTGGATCTAGGGAAAAGAAAGAACAATTAAGAAAAGGTGGGAGTTTAGGAGTTCCTTTTTTCTTAACATAGATATTCAGTTATTCACAAAGCACTTCATGTCATCAAATATAAAGAGAATAACAGTAACGTAGTTCATACACATTACCAAAGGCAGAATATTGTAAGGTCTAGCTGGGAAAATAAGAATTTAAATTTCCACAAGGCAGAGAATTTAAACGTTTTAGATTTATCAATGCCAAATATTTGGTCCGATCTATAAAAATTCTGATTTTGGTAGGAAAATATACGTAAGAAAGAACAAACATCTCTGCTAGTATTTATATTGTGTGAACTGTCATTTAAGAAATAGTGCAATTGTAAAGCTCCATACTTATCGAAGAGGGTACTTACAACATGACATGATAGCAAGCAAGGGGAAGAGTTATCAGAAACATGAACCAATGCCATGTCAGGAGAAAAAGAGCGCAGACAACTGCTTGCACCACCATCTCAGGAACAACTAGTACATTAATGCGAGATGATGTGTCATAAGGGTTGATGTAGTCGGCCTCAAGATCTGATAAGCATAAAAGCTACAAAAAAACAGTATAAACAATGCACAAGTTTCAAACACAGTACATACATACCCATCAATGCATGTAATATTAATGGAACATTAAGGCTCCATAAGTAATGCATATAATTTCATAACACTGGAAAATCAAAGACTTCAACATTGCCCGTAAAATTGCATCTACAAAGACTTCAACTTTGTCTTGAATCTTGAACTGATTTCACACATAAAAACAGTTTTCCATGATATTGCAATTCGTCAAGCAGAATTGCATTTACAGAGACTTCAACCACAAAGCACATCAAATTTCAAACTGAATAAGTAAAATTTCCAGCTATAAACACAAGTGTTCATCACGAGATCTTGATGTATTGAAACGAAACGAGATCTAAATTCAGACCTATTGAATACAAACATCAAGAACACACATGCATGAATGCGAAAACTACTAGGGTTTAGAGATGAGAAAAAAATATTTAAAAAATACCTGATAAAAGGTGGATGCGAGAAGAGCGAAGTTTAGGAAGAAAATAAGAACCCAGAAAACCAAATCCCACGACATGCTAACTCGGACACTGAACTCAGTAGCCACCAAATTGGATCTTCATGCGAGATCTTCTGCTCAGCTGTGAAGAGAAAACGAGAGGTAAAGTAGAAGAAAATAACGGGATTTTTTCGACCAATACGGCGCCGTATTAGAAGCCTACAAACTTTGCTTTGCCTTTCCCCAAAACAAGCCAACGGTGTCGTTTACAACGGGACGGTGTTCCGTTCGTATTTTATCGAGTATCTACCAGAAGAAATGCAGAGCCAAGGTTGCAAGTAACTTCAGCAGCTCCATCGAAGAAGCTCACGAATCTTCATTTTCAGGTATTCTTTGCTTCAACATCATTTCAGAATCTCTACCGTTGTTACAGTTTTTTTTCTTGTAATTCCATTTTCATTTCCTCTTCTTTGATTGCATCAATTTGAACCCTTAATTCGCTTTCTGCATTAGAATCGGATTCTACAGGTCTGTCCTTTAATCTCACCTAATTTCCCACAATTCGTCTTTTCTTTGGTTCCTACATGATTTTTTGTGCATTTCACGTATTAATTGGTATCATGATTTGATGGAATATGTAATTGTATGTCAAAATGGGTATATATGCTCATTTCTTCTTCGACTTTTGCTCTGTGTTAAACAATTTTTTATCATTTGTTACCTACTTGTATGTAATGTGTTTGGCAATCATCAAACAAATATTTGGAATCATTCGCCGGGTTATGGTTGGTGACTTAAGTAACTGATAGTGAAATGGAAACATCTGGAATTCTGGATATGGTTAATGTGAGGATAATCACTCAGTTTTGAGATGCTACGTCACATTTAGCTTCTACTCGCCATTAGACTGTGAATGCTCATAGTTGCAATTTGGTAATCTCTTTGCAAAAACCATATCAAAACTGGAGTGGGAAGGCATGTTTGGCAATTTTTTTGATATTAAAGGGTACTCACTGGTCTCTCGTCTTGACCATCTTACAATGAGATGGATGTTTTTCTTTTAATGTAAGGTGAACAGCCCTTGAAAGCAGTCGAAAATCATGGTCAGAGGACCCTTTTGAGTATTTGAAGTTTGCACATACGTTCCAAAACATTTGAGTATATAAATTTGTTTCTTCTTAATCCAACTTTATACCCTGCTATCATTTCCTGTTTTGGATGAATTTCATATATCTCGGAGTAAGTTTAATGGTGATCAAATTCAAAGAGAAACTTCAGCATTAGTAATTTCTGATTTCTGAGCCAGTTGGTTCTAAAATATTATATTCTTATGCTTTGCTGACCATGTAAGGATGTTGGGTTATTCTTGTGTCAGGCTATGCTAACATGATAGTTTGTTCCCCCATCAGCACATGTGTGAAGAATCTTATATTCCTGAGTGGCCATTTCTCAAAACAGATGAGGAGCAATATCTGTCATGTTGTGTCCCAAGGACCATCTAGCTCATGTTGTTTCTATTCATACCAAGGAAAAACTAAAACAAACTTCACCAGTTTGTCTATTTCTGGGACTTCTTGTCCATCCATTAGTATAGAAGGCTGTCTTGGGACTGGATTTTCCAAGTTGAAGGGACAATCAAATTCAGTAACTGTTAGAGGTTTAGTACCTCAGAGCAGATGCCTTCAAATTTCATTAGGATACCAAACTAGTAGCATGAAGCTATTGGTGTCTAGGCAAAGAATGCTTCCCAAGATAAAATATAATCGGGGATCAACTTCTCGGCCTAAAGGAAGCGCGTCATCTAGCTTAGTTTTTGGATTGTTGGTTTGTTATTCAAGTACTGAACCAGTTCATGCTGAAGCATCCAATGAGAACGAGGAGGAAGATGAGAATTTGCCATATGTTAAATTCTCACACGGGAAGAAAGTTTTCACTGACTATTCTGTTATTGGTGAGCCCTATGATTTTTATGTTAATATGTTTACGGATAACATATATCTCCCCTAGATTATTATAGTAAGTCCGTCATCCTTTGTAGGCATACCTGGAGATGGGAGATGTATGTTCCGATCTGTTGCACATGGGGCTTGTATGAGATCTGGGAAACCAGCTCCCAGTGAGAGCGTGCAAAGAGAATTGGCAGATGAGTTACGGGCTAGAGTATGTATCTATCTCTTTTAATCAGGAGAGCTGTACATTTCAGAATCTTTTCATCTATTTTATACGTTTCTATCTCTTTTAATCACGATGGCTATGGATTTCAAAATTTTCCATTTCTCTTTAGATGTATTAACAAGGATAGTTCGCGTCTAACTTATCATGTGTATGAAGATTATTCGTTTCATTTTTTTTCCTCTTGGTAATTTGAAGATGGGATTGTACCAAAATACCCCAAGTATAGTAGATTTAGAATCAAAAAGCCCCCACCCCCCCCCCAATATATTTTGTGTAACTTATTGCTCATGGTGTTGTAATTTGTAGGTTGCAGATGAATTTAT
This sequence comes from Pelargonium nanum, assembly GCA_036897485.1. Taxonomy (NCBI): domain Eukaryota; kingdom Viridiplantae; phylum Streptophyta; class Magnoliopsida; order Geraniales; family Geraniaceae; genus Pelargonium; species Pelargonium nanum. Next base: position 9,461 of record JAYMTF010003800.1, on the reverse strand, counting down.
TCAAAGACGGGAAGAAACAGAATGGTGACTCTCTCTCTTTCTCAACACACACATTTATAATGCCCCCAACCATGCAGTATCTCTGTGAATGATCTATATCATAACTAACAATAGTACTTATGGAGGCAGACTATGTCATTGGATGACCCAATCAATCTTTACATTTATGTTGCCTAGGAAATAGGATGATTCCATTTATTGCAACTGGAGTTGTACTTAATAGATTCATGATGTAACAGGTTTGTTGAAGGTGATTTTGACACGTATGTATCGCGAATGAGGAAGCCACATGTATGGGGAGGCGAGCCTGAATTGTTCATGGCTTCACATGTCCTCCGGTAACTCTATTGAAACCATGTTTTCTGTATTTTCTCTTTATTGGGATTTGTCTTCAGTCCAATAGAAATGTTGTATAGTAACTCAAAGCTATAGTGAATAGTGATTAACTCCATAACTAGAACAGATTGTGTATAAATGCAATTTGTTACTACAACCTAAGGTCTCTAAGGGTAGCTCAGAAGTTGCAGTTTATATGTTTGGTGTATTTGGCATCCCATCTTCTGTTGTCTCGCATGATGAATTATCTGCTGATAACTTCGTTCTTAACAACCAATTAGTTTCATAAAGTGACAGATTAGGTTCTTTCTGGTAGCGTTAAGTTTTGCTTGAAAGGTTGAGTTAGAGCTGAAGGAATGTTTGTGTTACTTTGTTACTTAGATATGTTTGCATGAAGGAATCTAAACTGACGGTAAACCATGTATCTTATAAATGCAGGATGCCAATCACAGTATATATGTATGATAAAGATGCAGACGGTCTAATATCCATCGCAGAGTATGGCCAAGAATATGGCAAAAGAAATCCAATCCGGGTTCTCTATCACGGCTACGGCCATTATGATGCTTTGCAGATTCCTGGAAACAAGGGGAGTCGATCAAAACTTTAGCATTTATGTTACAAATTCAAAGATTGAATAACTGAGTTAATAAATTCTGAAAAAAGAGAGAGTACGTATTCGGAAGTTCTCATGCTTTTGAGTGTATTTTAGCGGCCTCTAATCATATGAAATGAGTTGCTTTACATTTATCGAATTAAGTCATGTTTTCTATGGGAATATGGGATGGCTCAAAATTATGTTTTTACATAGAAAAAAGAACAGGAAAGAGTGTATCATCAAAGCTCTTCAACTTTTATCCATGTTTTTGCAGACTGTAAAACAGCTACTAGCTTGGGCCCAAAGTAAAATCATCATGAAAAGTAGATTTTGTGATGGCCCATCTCAAGTGTAGCTTAAAAACTTGCATAAGATATGCAGAGCACTGATTTTTTTATCAGTTAAGCTACACAACAGAGGTACTTCTCCCTTTTTAAGACAAATACCCCCACCTCGTACCGTTGATAAAGATGTTTGAATCCGAGGTCTAAACAGTTTGATATGTCTTAGACTTTTTTTCAATTTAGTACCTCATATTATATGTATTCGTTTATTTATTCTCAAGGTCGAATTTTGACCAAAATGACCTTGGGTAGTGGAAACTGAAAAGTGATTCTTTATCAAAAGAGAAAAAAAAAATTCATTTTTCTGACACGAAACCAAAAGCACTTACCATCTCCACTTTGCTTTCTCAGTTGTCACTCAATATTTATAGCACATAAAAATAAACAATAGCCTCATTAATTTACCAAAAAGACCTTGCTTAACTCTTTCTTTTGTAAAAAAAAATTCAAACTGCATAGCCACGTGGCAAGCCACCTCGATAAGCACCACCAATCAACTCGACTAAATTCAAACACAATCTTCTTATTCGTCGTCGTGGTCGTCGTCTTCTTCACTGTGCAGCTTCTGGTTGCATCAACAGAACATGATCCGACGATTCCTTAGAAACTTTCACATTTCCATCAATAATGCTTCCACTCTTATTTGCTTCGTTTCTCATCCTCTCCCCTTCTCCATCTTCTTCCCTCACCCCCGATGGCCTCTCTCTCCTCGCCCTTAAAGCCGCCATTAACACCGACCCCACCGGAGTTTTGACCACCTGGTCCGATTCCGACCCCACCCCTTGCCGATGGCACGGAATCGGCTGCACTCGCCAACGAGTCACCTCCGTTTTGCTACCCAACAAGGGCTTATCCGGCTACATCCCCTCCGAACTCGGCCTCCTCGACTCGCTCCGGCGACTCAGCCTCGCCCACAACAACTTCTCCAACATTCTTCCCCTCCATCTCTTCAACGCCACCTCTCTTCGCTCTCTGGACCTCTCTCATAACTCCCTCTCCGGCCCAATCCCGGCCAGAATCGCCGCCCTCACCAACCTCACCCACTTGTCTCTCTCCTCCAACCTCCTCAACGGCTCTCTACCGGGCTCCCTCAGCGAGCTCGTGAGCCTCACCGGAACCCTAAATCTGTCGTACAATCTCTTCTCCGGCGAGGTCCCGGAGTCGTACGGTCACTTGCCGGTGATGGTCAGCTTGGATCTCCGGCACAACAACCTCACCGGTAAGATACCTCAGGTGGGGTCGCTGCTGAACCAGGGACCCACCGCTTTTTCCGGAAACCCAGGCCTCTGTGGGTTCCCGGTAGAATCTCCTTGCCCGGAGGCCCAAAACCCTAACTCCGACGACCCTCGGAACCCCAGTATTCCAAATGCTTTGGAGAAAGAGAAGGAAAACGGCGGGTCGACGGTGGTGCCGGTGATCTCCGGCGTCTTCGTGGCGGTAGGGGTGGTCTCGCTCGCGGCGTGGCTGTTGTGGAGAAAATGGGGGTCCGGCGAGGGCAAAATGGAGAAACAAAATCAAGAGCTTGGTATTGGTACCGTGGCTGCGGAAGATACGAAAGGGCAAAAGGGTAAATTCGTGGTGATCGACGATGGGTTCAATCTGGAATTAGAGGACTTGTTGAGAGCATCGGCGTACGTGGTGGGTAAGGGGCGGAGTGGAATTATATACAAGGTGGTGGCGGGGCGGAGAAGCGGCGTGTCCGCGGCGGTTGTGGCCGTCAGGCGGCTGAGCGAGGGCGTCGCCACGTGGCGGCTTAAGGAGTTCGAGTCCGAGCTGGAAGCAGTTGGTAGGGTCCACCACCCCAATATCGTGCGGCTGAGAGCTTATTATTTCGCTAGTGATGAGAAACTGTTGGTTTCTGATTACATTGGCAATGGGAGTCTCCACACCGCGCTGCACGGTAACATAACATCCCTCGCTTCTTCATTTCAAATTTATAACTGTTTTGACATTTTTAAGCCATTTCATTACATCTAGATTAATCGTCATTCAAAAGTAAGTCATAGTTAAAACTTGTTCCTCAATCTTCATCCCATGAGTGTGTTGAGCGTGAATCGAACGCAAACGTTTTTCTCACTCGATCAGTTTGTGTAGCCGACTGCGCCACTGCCCGTGAGTATTTATAAGTGATTTTAACTCAATGGTTTCAATTTATTGCAGGGGAGGCAGGTCCATCTGATTCTTGGACACCGTTGTCTTGGGCGGCGAGGTTAAAGATCGCTCAAGGAACAGCTCGGGGTTTAATGTACATACACGAGCACAGCCCTCGAAAATATGTTCATGGCAACATAAAATCAACAAAAATCCTTCTCAATGATGATCTCCAGCCTTTCATTTCTGGTTTTGGACTCGCGCGCCTTGTCTCGGGTACCTCGAAATTTACCTCCTCAGCTTCCAAGAAGCTGAGCTCAAACCAGACTTGCTTGAGGGTTTCGTCGCCTTCAACCTTCTACATTGCACCTGAGGGACGAGCATTGGGAAGCAAGTTCACGCAGAAATGCGATGTGTACTCTTTCGGGATTGTGCTAATGGAGATGTTGACGGGCCAGCAGCCCGATGCAGGGCTCGAAGCGGATGGCAAGGGACTAGAGGGTGTGGTGAGGAATGTTTTTAGAGAAGAACGGCCCTTGTCTGAGATCATAGACGCAGCGCTCGTGCACGAAGTTCATGCCAAGAAACAGGTTATTGCAGCGTTCCACATTGCTCTCAATTGCACGGAGATTGACCCGGAGTTGCGTCCGAGGATGAGAACAGTTTCTGAGAGTCTTGATGGCATCAATTCAACATGAAGAGCAAGAACTGAACTTTGAAAAGGAAACAGTTTCTGTGAAATATGTAGATGTTTGGGGTTAGATTGGAATTATATTATTTTGTCACGTTAGGCTATATGCATTTAGCTATGCTCATTTGGGTAGCGTTTTGATTAGAAATTATTTTCTATGGGAATGTAATTCTCATTCCTTGTTGTTTCTTGGTCGTGAGAATGATTTTGAAATGTTCCAATTCTTGATTTTCATTTTCATTTCAATTTTTGTAATCTAAACGCTATCTCATATGCAAAAATGGAAGCTTATTCCCTTGAATGTGTAGTTTATATTAGAGCCCATTATGAGGCCCAAAATAGGATGATTAAGTAGGTTGTCAGTTAATGGGCCGTATTGTAAGCCCAACTATAATAGCTCTCACTTCTCATTTGGATGTGCTATTGTAACATTTTTATTTTCAAAGAAATGTTGAAATAAATCTAAGTATTTTGGAACATATGTTTATGCTTAAATTACCGTTTTGACTTTTGAGTGTTCTAAATGTTTTGGATTAGGGTTATTTGACGCATTTAATTAAGTGGTGTTGTTTTTTGAGTTGCTTTGTTGGGCCCATTGCCTTTAATCTTTCTATAACAATAACTATAAAATAGGAAGATTTTACAAAGACCAAAAAAGGAAAGCCTAGAGTTCAGAGCCACAGACTTTGCTAATTAATGCCAATGGGACTTTAATTAACCAAGATTATGGCTTTTTATATTAAGACGAAATTTGATTTGTCATTTGTCAATAGAAACGGGATTATATTTTATTCATTGTTTCTTCATAATGTTGCTCATTATGGAGCAATACAATATTTGTTTCTCTTTTCAATATTTGTATGTCCTATGTAGTATTTGTATTTCCGAATCATATATCCGTAGTTTTCGGGTTGGTATAAATATTACTCCGTATTTCTTATTAGAATTATGCTTTTGTTTTGTATGTATATGAGAATAATTACAAGTTATATTTTAATCTAGTACCGAGTTCAATCATAGTTTTATAATGTCTTAAATAAATTACTTCACCTTTTGATTTATATAACAATATAACATTAACACTTTATATGTAAGTAGTAAAATGTTATGAAATTTGTTTCGAGATATCATAGATAATCAATAGTTATCCATAATTATCTTATGTGTACCTATAAGAGAGAGTCTTTATTATCTTGTTCTTTTAACTTTTGAAATTTAATTTTATTGATAATGACTTTTTACTAACAATAATCTTGAGCAAATTGAATTGAATCCTACTTAAAAATTTCATCTCCAACTTGAATGAAAATAATCACACAATTTGAACCAGGTTACATTTGAAGGTGACTAAAATAAGCTAGTTAGAAAAAAATGTTGAGCTATTTAATAAGGGTTGTACTCTCATAGCATACAGCAAGATAAAATTTATACTCATGACCTCTTATTAAATGATGTGTGTTTTAAATATTAAATATCATAATAAAATTTAGCTTAAATTAAAGAGAGGTGATAAATCCAAACCTCAAAAGTATAAATCCACACCTTTTTGATCAATCTGACCATATTACCCTTGTTATACACATTTCATACCAATTCAGTTTATCTTGTTTTCATCAGGTGGGACCCATGCAACATAAGTCGCCTATTCTCTCTCTTCTTCATCTATGCGATATTGTCCCTACCTTTTTCTTTTTTTATTTATTTTATAGTTTTTACTAATTTGTTTAAAATTTAATTAACACTGTTAATTCTTCAAAAAAAAATCTCCTTCTTAAAAGATAAAAATGATAAATGAAGTTAAAATATAGCATTTTAATTTTTTATGTTTCTCATTTATTTGGAGAAAATGCAAATAAAACCACAAATGACACATGTCATACTAATGTCATCCCACAAATAAATAGACACAAACAAGAATATAACAAAGCCACTCCACAAAGTGTCAATACAAGACAAATTACTCGAAGTTACATATGCCATAGTCGAAAGCAAAATTAGCGTATTTAGAAATTTTGATGGACAAAGTTGAATGAAAGAATGCAATGTACAAAAAAATATCACTTCCGAGATAATGAATAAAATAGAACCGTATTGAAGAAAAAAAAAGTTGTTTGCGAAGGGAGAAACGAGGTCTAGGCAGAATTAGGTAGGCACTATTGTTGGAGTAGCTGTGAGAGTGTCAATTCTCTGATTGTGTATTCTAAAACAGTGAACTGCCAATTAATTTCTCTTTTATTTATTTTTTAAAATTTCAAACGATTGAAGCATATCGTGTAACTCAAATTTTAATTTAATTTTTGTTTTCTTTCTTAAATGACGTCAGGAGCATTTAAGTAGATGGACGATCTTGTTTCATGTGTTTTTTTTTCCATTGATTCTTTGTTTGAATTGTTTCTCACCAAATATGGAGTTAGATAACTATTTTTTTTTAATTAGGCTTGCGTTGAAAGATTTTTTCAATTTATTAAATAATATTAAGTGTGCAAGTGATCTTTGCATATAGTTATTTTGATTGGAACATGTACAAAAGTGTACCATTGTATTTGAATAGGTAAAGACAGTGAATGAAATGAGATTAGAAAAAAAAATGAGAAGGTGCTGAATAATATGAGATTTGAACAAAAAATAACAAAAAAAAATTGAAGTTGTTGAATAAGACGAAAAAATAATAAAGAGTGCTAGAGAAAGTGGGTCCCGCTTCATAAAAGAAGCTAAAAAGACTAATTGGTAAGAGCAGGGGTAATTTGGTCAGATGTGTTAAAAAGGTGTGAATTTATACTATTCTAGTTTGGATTTATCACCTCTCTAAATTAATAAACAGTACCTTAGTTACAATGTAGCTCGACCAAATTTTGTATAGATCAACACTAAACAAATGTTAAACAAAACTATTAGAGCATATATACAAGTACAAACACGCATGAATAATATTTATAATTAAACATTATGCAAATAATTATTTTTATAAATGACATAAAATCAAGATATCAATAAAAATTTATTTATTGAATTTAAAGCATGCCAAAGGTTTATAGTATTTTCAAATAAAGTATTTCAAATATGTCCTATTTAGTTTTTTTTTAAATATTTTATACAATATAATTTTTGACGAGTGATAAATAATCCGATCTAATGATGTAAAAATTGAACTCGGCTCTATTCAATTTAATAAATAACAAATCTATATTTAAAATTTGGTACAGCTCAAATCTAGCTAAAACATATCCTAGATGTTGAGTTTTTTTTTTTTTTTTTTTTTGAAAGTTCTAGATGTTGAGTTTAAACAAATGAAGGTGAAAGTAGTAGTTAAAACTAAAAATACTTTTTTTTAAGGATTAAAACTTAAAATATTTGTTTTGTTTACCACTTTTTATGAGATGAAACTATTATTTATAAGTTTCACTCGAATTAACCGTGACTTTGAATATTATAATCTCTTTTCACCTAAAACTTTTTCAAAAAATTAATTGTATAATGGAATAGGAAGGACCACACAGTACTAAAAAAAAGCTTAGGCTAAGAGATAAAACCATAAAAATATTAAATAAGAAAAAGTAAAATAAAATAAAAGAAGAAATGAAAATGCGGTCTCACGTGTCCATGTTTCCCTCCACACAAACATCCAACCCAACCCCCTTTACTTTATTACTACTATATATTTACTATTTTATTATAATTATAATTATAAATATAACAATTTTGTTAAAATTAAAAAGTAATTTGTTAGCGCTGAGCTGCGTGATTGGGATGAGTTCTCCGGTTTGATCTTCGCTCAACACACTCATAAGGAGATGCATGTGGTCAAGTCTCGAATGATGATTAATTTAAGTGTTGTTAAACGAGTTAAAGATGTCAACCGCAATTTTACGTACCTCATGATATTAAACAAAATAATAAAAAAAATTAGATTTTTGAGTTGAATGCGATAGCATAGTGTTGGTGTGGGTGGGTATATGATATTGATTTTTGACTTTATTTTAGGTAAACTTTCTCCTTTTGCATCACAGACAACACGAGTGTGTGGATGGGACCACTTTTTTTCTCATTACCTTCCAAATTTATACTTACTATATCTAGAAATTATTTATTCCTCTAATTTTTAATTATATATTTCAAATCTCATGCAAATGATGTTGATGTCTTGTGTTGCCCAATTTTTATTTTACTACTCAAACTATCATTAAATATTGCAACTAGCTAAAGGAGAAGATATTTCTGATAAAAAAATAATTATTCATTTCAAATTGTTTATATATTTTGAGTTTGTTAAAAGTTTGACACTATAATGTTTGAATGGCTTAAGCCGTAGGAAAAAAAATATATATTTAAAAAACAATAAAAAAAATATATTTAAAAAATAATTAAAAATTCATATCAGCATACTTGACGGATTTCGTAAATACATTTAATGGGATTGACTAATTCGGAACACTTTTAAACATATTTTGCACCAATTTTAACCATTTACTTAGAGTTTGGACTAAACCGAAACACTTTAGAGTTCAAAGACTAAACTGAAACGTTTTGGATAACACATGGACTATTTTGAACCTTTCCCCTTTATTTTGCTACCCGAGCTATTCTTATTAATTTGAATATTGCAACTTGCTTAAAGGAGAAGATATTTGTGATAAAAAATAAATATTCATTCCAGATTGATCCTATTGTTTGAGTTTCTAAAAAGTTTGAGTTTGAAGGAATTAAACTGTTAATAAAATAAATAGAAATATCTTTCCCACAATAAGACGTATGATCACTGAAACATTTATTCATATCATTGTAAAGTTAGTAAACGGTTTAATAAAATCTTTTGATTTGAGATAGTATTTTTTATGTTTATTTTAACCAAAGAATTTAAATATTCAAATTATGGAGAGAAGACTTAAAAATTTATAGTGGCGGTGTAAAATTAGGTTGACAAGTAATACATAGATATTGGATAACCAAACAACAAAACCAAAACCAAAACCAAAAGTAAACCGTTACATGTACAAGTTGATTGCAGCATATTTTTTATGAGCCACGGTGTGTATGTCAAAGTAAACTATCATGGCTTGGTAGAATAAAACAGAATATATATACACAAAATAAATGTTTATATATTGTCTGCACAATCAATTATATATGCATCATATCCATATTATTCCTCTTCTCTTACACAATACTTTTTCCACTCACCTAATTGATTCGTGCTCACCAAAGTCACTACATGAAAGATAATAAGCACTGTAAAATCTAGGGCTGGGCATCGGTCCAAACCCGGACCGGACCGAGATCGGATTTTGCTTATCATTTGGACCGAGGACCGGACCGGTAATGACCGGTCCATGGACCGGACCGGACCGAATTTCACTGGACCGGACCGGGACCGGACCAAATGGACCAAATTCAATTTTAAAAA